>WWET01001771.1:70227-83480 GCA_011038615.1 Limnodynastes dumerilii | reverse complement strand
CTACAATTTCTTTTAGCATACTCTCTCCTCTGGGGACTTCTTCTTTCATCTGCCTTATTGTGGGATTCTTGTCTCTCATGCTTGATTCTTTTTCTATGTTACCCTATTACCTAATAACCATTATTCTTTTTCATGGCGCCTTAGGTACGATGGGATGTTGTTTTTATCCTCTCACTATTTGACGCACTTCATCACTATGCCAATGCTTATCTTGTTTATTTTAGTCTAACTGATAACACTGTTTGTCACGTATATAACAATTTTGTACCCACGCACTCCTTCTGTTTACTTCTAAGAGCACGTGTCAATTGTCAGGACGGGACACCTCTGGGCAGACGCTGAGTCTGCGGTCACCAGAGACGCCCCATTGTGGGCGGGGTACCACGCGTAAGTGTGGCTCACTTGCTATAAATACCCTGCACTGTTCACATGTCTGTAAAGTTTCCCTGATGAAAGATTAAACTATAATCTGAAACGTCGGACCACAAAACGTTGTAGTGCTGTGATTCTTTGTGAGACACCTAGTGCCAGGTACCCAATATATGCATCATACGGACCAAAGGATCCTAACCGAGGCACAGGTGCATTCATCTGACTATTGAGGAGTGCCACACAATCTACTGCATTATTTGGTATATTTCTACCTAGTGTGGGACACCCTCTACTATTTAATCTTTACAAGTATCTACATTTACTGCCAACTATGGCGGGGGATTCATCATCTTCCCATATGGACCTAGGAGAAGACATACAGCGAGCATATATACCGCAATTTAATTTTTCTTTGACATATACGCTCTCATTTTCAGATGTGGATTCAGAATCCATAAGGTTTACTGAGGACTGGTCTGAACATGGAAGCCAGGCCACAAATACAGAATTGTACTGGGAGTGGAGTAAACTCAAAAAGCGGGAATTGGACTTCTTGTATCATGGGATTACTCTTTCAGAGTATCACAGGGAGCACAAGATCCCCCGGGGTTTCAGAGTCAACTATGTCCACACTATCGGATGACAAAACCCTGAATTTTGGAAATGTTGGATCTCAATCTTGAATAAATGTTCCTTAGATCTGATGCTATTGGTGATCAGGGAATGTAAGGACGTACTCACGAAAACTAGAGATAAGTTAACTGCAATGAACATAGACCCACGCTATCCATGGACCAGACGACCGATTGGATCGGCAAATTACAAAATGAAGTGGACCGCTATAAGAGCGAGCTTTTGGTCTTCAAGAGGAACAAGCTAGCAACTGTAAACAGGGACTACACAGATCTTAGGGTCTATGGATGGTTGAATAACATGGATGCATCACAATCCCACAGAAGGGTGAGAAATAGGAGGGAACGTCCTACAGACACTGATCTATTCAGCTCAGCATCAGCCAGCAGAATCTTCCATGCAATCACCACCTTCCCTTCAAAATCAGCAGAGGCCCCCTTTAGGGGTGAGTACCCGTGCCCAAAGAGGGCGCGGAGACCTAAGTACAAGCGGCGTGGGGGGCCAAATAGGAGGGGCAAGAGGTCGCCCCAGGAACAACTGATTTTTAATATGTCTTCTAAGCATCTCACTCAAGCCCATCTTAATGTGCTGAATAAAGGACTTTCATTTGTCCCAAGTAACAAATTTGATTCCCTTACATGGAAGATGGATGTGGCAAGATTTAGCCACCAACTTAGGTTAAAAAATGTTTCAACGATAAAGAACCTACTCACAAATCTACCCCATTCTGAGGCACCTCTTCCTTTGACCCCTCCTCTAGTAACGCCGCTATCAAGACATTTAGCAAGATGATGAATGACTGTTATCTTACTCTCAAGACCACAAGATCTATTCCTAATTTGTCCAATGAGGAGTTTAAAGCCCTCAAAGACTTAGCCACTGACACCTGTATAACCATCAGACCTGCTGATAAAGGTGGGACGGTGGTCCTCCAAAACCACTGTGATTATATACAAGAGATTGGAAATCAACTATCTGATACTAAAGTATAATGCAAATTACAAGATAATCCTACTTAGAGATTCAAGACAGATCTTGATCTAATGTTACAAGAAGCTATGACTTCAGGACATTTTTCTAAAGATGAGACAAAATTCCTTACCACGGACTTTCCTAAAGTACCTTTGTTGTACACTATACCAAAGGTACATAAATCACTTGTCACCACCAGGTCGCCCAATAATTTTGGTGCGTGGATCCATCTTCGCAAATGTATCAAGGTATTTGGATCACTTTTTACAGCCATGCGTCAAGAATTGCCGTTCATTTATTGGTGATACCACGGACCTGCTTAATAAACTTAAACTACTGACAAACATACCAGCGGGTTCAACACTTATAACAGCTGAAGTAAGTAGTTTGTATACTTCAATTCCTCACAATGAAGGACTTCAAGCTGTTAGAAACAAAATTGTGAACAACGAGGATTATAAGGGCCCCCCTATACCTTTTATTTATGGCCCTCCTTGAAAAAACTTTGAAGGAAAATTATTTATTAATGGGCTGTGCAATGGGGTCCTCAGTGGCGTCAGAATTTGCCAATTTATTTATGGACTTCTTTGAAAACCAATACCTTTACAACATTTACAATAATCCTATTTTTCAATCTAAATGTATCCTTTATTGTAGATATATAGACAACCTGTTGTTCCTCTGGCAATCTAATGGCGAGGACTTCAAACTTTTTATGCAGGACTTAAATAACATGGACAATCTAATAAAATTTACATATGATATTCAGGCAGAGGCCATACATTACCTGGATATCCTGTTGACATTGGACAAGGGTCATATTACAACTAACCTGTATAAGAAACCTACCGACAGGAATAACTTTTTACTAGCAAATTCCTTTCACCCTCCACCACTGAAACATGGATTGCCATACGCTCAGATGCTGCGGGTACAACGTATAGTCTCGGATCAGACCAACTGGGAGATTCAAATGGACCAAATGATACAGAAGTTCTATCAGCAGGGCTACAAATATGAAAGACTCATTGAAATAAAAAATAAAATTGCTTTAATCCCCCGAGCTGAGACCCTTCAACCTAAGGAAAAGAAAGAACTTAAGAAAAGGTTACCATTTGTCCAGATGTACAACACCAAAAGCCAGCACATACGGTCGGTATCCAAGAGATGGTGGCCAATAATAACACAGGACCCGGGCCTTTCCAGTATAAAGGATTACAACATATTACCTTGTTACAGAAGGGGTAGAAACCTAAATCTGGTAAAGGCAGACATCACCCAAAAACCAGTCTCTCAACTGAAGAAAGGTTGCTTTAAGTGCGTTAACTGTACTACCTGCTGCTACATGCAGGCAGGTACATATTTCTGCCATCCGCACACTGGCAAGAAGATTTTTATTAATTACCATCTTACGTGCCTGTCTAAATTTGTAGTTTATTTGGTTCAGTGCCCTAGCACAACTAATACATCGGTCAAATATCAGGTAATAGAGACTGCCTACTCTTACAGCGAGAGAGTAGGTGGATTGAACAATTAAACACTCTTACCCCACAGGGTCTCAATGAACACTTGAATCTATCATTTTCTATAAAAATGCAATGTTGATCCTATCTGCTGTGTATATACCTTCCTAGATATTTTATATATGTATTGCCACTGTTTATGATATTGCTTGTGTGACTTTGTCTGGTGGTACAGCTGCTGCTATACATTTATGTTTATTTTATCTATCTCATTGGATATATTATATCTGGTGCACATTTATTGTCATATTTTGATGCACTTTATTTGATGTACCTCATTTGTAGCAACTTAGCTACCACACACACAGCTTTGGTGTGTTTTATTTCACGATTTGCACTTTACCTTATGCATTTTAAATATTTTATTTCACGGTACGCACTTTACCTTATGCATTTTTATTTATCTGTTGCCCCTAGTTGGGGTCTTTGTATCTCATGCACTTTATTCTATACATATAAATTGCACATTAATAGTCCTCTTTGTGATCTATTTTATTCATTACTAATTTATGCATTTTCAGTGCTTTTTTTATGTATTGTGTGTGGTTTGTTTATTGTTGCTACTATTTGAGGCAGTTCTTATGTTATACATTTTAACTGTTCTTATCTTATTTAGGTTTTTTGTCATACATTTTAATTGTTCTTATTTGCCACTCTTGATCTTATGCATTACAGCTGTTGTACACCAGTTACAGATCTGATTCTGATTGTTATACTGTATCATGTTATTTTCCTGCATATGGAGGTGGAGTAATTTTCATTCTGATATACTCCTAACACAATCACTTCTCTGAAATTCTGGTTATTTTATATTCTTTGCTTATCTTACGCTTTGCTTAGAGTCTGCTCATTTCAATTTCTTTTTAGCATATTCTTGCCTCTGGGGACTTTTCATCTGCCTTATAGTGGGATTCTTGTCTCTCATGCTTGATTCTTTTTCTATGTTCTACCCTACCCTATTACCTAAAAACCATTATTCTTTTTCATGGCCGCTTAGGTATGATGGGATGTTGTTTTTATCCTCTCACTATTCGACACACTTCATCACTATGACAATGCTTATCTTGTTTATTTTAGTCTAACTGATGACACTGTTTGTCATGTATATAACAATTTTGTACCCACGCACTCCTTCTGTTTACACCTAAGAGCACGTGTCAATTGTCAGGACAGCGTTGCCATGGTCACGGGGGGACACCTCTGGGAGGATGCCGAGTCTGCGGTCGCTGGAGACGCCACGTTGTGGGTGGGGTACCACGTGGTCGGTAAGTGTGGCACACTTGCTATAAATACCCTGCCCTGTTCACATGTCTGTTAAGTTTCCCTGATGAAAGATTAAACTATAATCTGAAACGTCGGACCACATAACATTATACTGCTGTGATTCTTTGTTGCACACAGAGTGCCAGGTACCCAATATATGCATCATACAGACCAAAGGATCCTAACCGAGGCACAGGTGCATTCATCTAACTATTGAGGAGTGCCACACAATCTACTGCATTATTATTATTATTATTATTATTATTATTATTAGCAATATTTTATTATCTAGGTTCCACATGCTATATGTTCTTCAGTCTGTCTTACTGGAACCAGATTATAAGAAAACAAAAAGCCAAAGCTAACTAGCTGTGGCTTAAAGATGACAGACGAACTGCTTGGTGCACACTAATTAAGTGTCAGGAAAATAGGAACGCCAGATATAATCAAAAATCAAATCTTTAATCAGAATTGGTTAAAAATAAAGAGAAAGAAAACAAAAAACCACACAAAACAAATATCTGTGTATTAGAGGATAAATCCTAGCATCAAGGCGAAAAATACAAAGACATAACACTCCTGTGTAATCACTATAGTAAAAAATGCTAATCTAGGAAAAACAGGAAGATATCCCTAATGAGGAGACTAATATCCTCACGGCTATGCTTCACCAATTTTGGGTCTGTATTTGTCCCTCTCCTAGCTAGTCTAATAGTACATAAAACAGTTTGGCCAAATGAACACAGAGTGAATCAGCAAGAAAACACAATAGAGTAGGACAGGCACTGCAGGAAAGGGCACTTCACAACCAAGACCAGCGTACAAGGCTGTAAGTGTAAGGCTGTAGTCAAGGTCTGCAGGCTGTCCGAAGGAGCTGACGCGCATTTTGACGTGTGTCCAGCTTTTTCAAAGGGTGCTGGTGATTGTTTCCTCTCACAGGTAGGGTTTATAAGGCGTATAAATGGGTAGTCTAAAACAAAAGAATCAATGAATAACAAATTCTAATAAACCTGAAACCAGGAAAGCGATAAGGAAAGGCTATCACTCCTGCTGCTATGATTGTATTCTGTGTTCAGAAGGAGAGATTTCTAATGTGTCTGGTACACTAATACTTTTATTCTTTATACTATTATATACTATAGTTTTATGACATGTTGGCAATTGATTCATTAAAGTAAAGTGAAAACAATCAAGTGTTCATTTTATGATCTGTACTAATATAAATAGTAACATATACCCCCTTGTATATCACTTTCTCCATCTCTCTAACACAGCCAAGTTTAAGTTTGTTCTGAGAGCTGTCAAATTACTAATGGGGGGCCAGATCCTCAACTACAGCCATCTTCCACTCACGGCCATAATTTGCCGAAAGGTAGCTACTATACATGCATAGTAACTATTGTACGTAATCTATGTATCTTTTTGTTACATATATTGCATATATGTATATATAAGACCGCATACACGCAATCTACATAACGAATCGATACGTAGATTACGTACAATAGTTAATACGCATGCGTAGTAGCTACCTTTCGGCAAATTACAGCTGTGACCAGAATCTTTAGTTTATTCAACTTTTCAGTTAATGGAGTTTCTAAAGAAAATAAGGTCAATAGTAACCAATCAGATTCAAGATATCATTCCGCTAGTCTATTCTAAAAAAATTATAGTTAAAATCTAATTATTGCTTTTGGAAACTAACCCTGCTTATACTCATGTAACATAACTGTGCAGAGAGTAGATTACACTGTAGAGGTAGTTCCAGTACACTGATGTCAGACTAATCATACAAAGGGGACATTTGCACAGTTAAGTTTTAGCTTTCACAATATGGTTGTACATTCTTTTAATTGTACTCTAGTAAAATTAGGTTAAAAAACTAACACGTTTAGAGGTAGAGCGGGTAGAGGGGGAGGGGGTTGATTTGTGACTTCAGGTTTCCATTCTCTACATCCAGTTTCATATTTAGGGAACAGTCACTGGAAGAAAAAAAAATGTTGATAATGCCATTTCATAAACTGCAATTAAATCTCACATTAGATTAATATATTGAAAGGTTATGCTTTAGTTCAGTTGACTTACTGTCAAACAGTAGTTAATGATTATTTGAAATCAAAACAAAGCTATCAGGCTGGCAAAACTCAAGCAGAGATTCACATTACTGAATATATAGAACAATGAAATTACAGTAAACAGAAACAAACTGTTCCAGTAAAGATAAAGCTGAATGCTGAAAAATGTGGTTGTGGTTGTGATTAAGAACTAAGTGCAATCTAAGCAAAGATGTGGCAAAAAGCAGATTTAGTAAAGCTGGAACACTAAAAATAATAATGAAACAAAAGTTGGATAAACAGGGATGTGTAGAGCACTTAGGAATAGAGGATTTCAAAACAGGGCATTCTGGAATGAGTAACAGAAATATGAATCAGATATAGTAATCCAAAGGTAATCACCGTAATATCCAAAGCGCTAATCATATAGACAATATATATATAAAACACAGACCTTAGCTTCTGTCTATTTCAAAAATATTCAGTCTTTTATCAGAGTCCAGAAATTCTCCTCTTGAATGATGTCTTCAGAGCCAGTACGTCACAATTCGCTCAATTTATCAGAAGTGTATATGGGGAGAGAAGGAGGGAATATATATGGTGTAGTATGTTGGTTCACCCCCTATCCTTCTCTAGTTTCTAATCCCACTCACAAATGCAATTCTCTCCTAGAGAAAGAAAACTCAGAGACAGTCTATCCTCCACTGGGGATCCAGCACCCCCCTCAGTTGTAGGAATGTATTCTTAATTAATCACGACTGGTAGGTATCCTACTTACAAGATGATTATTCTTTTCATTGGTATAAGATCTTAGAAAATTGCTCTATGCAGTTAATGGAATTAATTATAAGGGAAAGGAGGAAGGAATTGAAGGATTTGAATGTGATTATAAAAGAATACAGGTTCCTGATAGAACCATTTTCAGAATTCAAAGAATTCAAAGAAATGGAAGAGAACAGAAGATTATGGAAAGAAAAAATAATAAGTTTAGAAGGGACAAAGTGGATTTCAACACAGGCACACAGTTTCTCTTTATGAGTAAGAAAAAAGACAGGATTAGAAGGGAAATAGAAAAAATAGAGAATCATATGATGTTAGAATTGAATAAATTTGGGGATAATCTACATAATTCTATAGAAGATAATAAACAGACTCCCAATAAGACCAAAGATTCAAATAAAGTAGAAGGAGTAAAGAGTAAGGAAAAGTCTCCAAATAAGAAAAAGACACAAGAGATAAAGTATGTACAGAAAAAGGTTGTTTCACACAAACCAAAAAAACAGGATAATCAGAAGAAAGGTAAACCTATCCCTCAGGGAAGAGAGAGAGAGGGGGACAAAGAATATAGGAGAAGAAGTCCTTCCAGAAGTAGTAGGGATAGAGATGTCCACTACCACTTGGATTGCATCCATCATGACAACAGGAATAGGGACCATCATAGAGGAAGTCCCCGGGTAGATAGGGGGAGTGACTACGATAGGGGGAGAGATTATGGGACCTATAGGAGAGAGGATGTCAGATATGATAGGAGATGGAGTAGTAGAGATAGGAATGGAGATTGGGACTATTATAGAAAGAGAGGGGATCATTGAGATAGGTTTATACATCATAGTGGAAGAGAGGATGTATTTGGATATAGAGAAGGTAGAGGACATCATTCACCGGATAGGAGAGAGAAGGGGTACTATCGTGACAATAGGAGAGGTTCTCCACCCAGAAGAAGGGAAGAAGATGATAGAAGAGATCGTAGAGACATAGGAAATAATCTAGAAACCCACCAGGGAGGTAGGGGTCATTTTTTAGGATAAAGGATGCCCCCTATAAATGCAAGAGGGGGACTAGGGAGGGTAATAGGTCCAGATATAGGAAACTTAGGAAGAAGCTGTATAAAATAAAAAAGAGAATATGTAGAGAAGAAAGGGAAAAGGTTAAGATATTCAATATTAGCAACTATGTACTATTTACAGAAGAGGAAGAAATTCTGGGTAAAGGATTTAAATTTGCACCCTCAAAAGAGCTGGATGGTTTTCAAATGTTTGTGGACATACAAAAATTCATCAGAAAGGTTACCCTAAAGAAATTCTTTAAAAAGAAGAAAGAAGGGGAGGGGGAAGAAGAAAAGCTAATCTTTAAGAAGAAATCCACATTCTTCCCACAACATGTGAAGGGATGTTGGTTGGAGAGTTTCAATCAAGGAGTCACAAAAGAAATGATGGAATTAGAACGCAAAGAGAAGATCAAACATAATTTAAAAAAGGAGGAAAGGGAGGCTATAAAGTCCCTACAAGAAAATAAGGAGATAATGATCAAACCCTCGGATAAAGGGGGGAGTATAGTAGTAATGGGGAGGGATATGTATGATAAGGAATGTTATAGATTACTTAACGAGGAGGGTGTCTATGAAAAACTGAGAAGTAACCCCCTCAAGAGGATTGAGAGGGAACTCAGCACCCTCATTGATAAATTTGTGGAGAAGAAGGTGCTATTAGGTAAAGAAAGGGACTTCCTTATCAATTTAGAATCTTCGGTCCCCGTGTTCTACATACTCCCTAAGATTCACAAAAATGAAAACAACCCCCCAGGTAGGCCTATCGTTGCTGGTGTGAACTCTATCACCTCAAATCTGTCCTAAATGATTGACCACCTCTTGCAACCCCTAATGCAAAAGATAGACTCTTTCATGACACCGGTCATGTTTTAGGGACCTTAAGGGATATATAATGGGAAGACGGTTACCTATTAGGAACAGCAGACGTAAGGGCACTTTATACTATTATTGACCACAAGAAAGGGATAGAAGCCGTCACGTGGATGCTGGACCAGTCCGGTTATGAGGAGGGGGTGAAAGAGTTCATTGTAGAAGGGATCCAGTTTATTTTAGATAATAACTTCTTTAATTTTAATGGAGGAGGACCGGGACCACCATGGGCACTGAATTCGCACCATGTTATGCAAATATATTCATGGCTGTGAGACATCTTAAGGCATATTTCCGGTATATAGATGATGTTTTTTTAATCTGGAATGGAGTATCGAGAAAATAGATTTTTTTGGACCTTACTATCAGGAATGAGGGAGGAACACTAACCACAGAGACTTTTAGGAAGAAAAGCGACGCTAATTCCTATATCCCCATTGAAAGCGATCATCACCCCAGATGGCTAAATACAATTCCTATTAGCCAAATGACGAGGATGAGATGCAATTGTACGGAAATCAGTACATTTCAGGAACATAGCAACATCTTGGGGAAACAGCTGTTGAGGATATAAAAAGAAGGTGATAGAAGAAGCACATAGATTAATTAGTAGAAAAGATAGGTTAGAACTTTTAAAAGAAAAAAAGAAGAAGGAAGAAAAGATTAAAGGCCCTGTATTTATATCCCAATATAACCAAAACTACAAGAGAAGGGAGAAGATTATACGGAAGTATTGGAAACTCTTACTTAATGACCCAGACCTAAAAGGTATAATAACAGAGAATCCTAAGTTTGTTTACAGGAGGGCATGCAACCTGAGGAATATGCTGGTCAGGAGTGACATTACAGATAATAAGAAGATCTCTATGATCAAAAGCAAGGGATTTTATAGATGTGGGTTGTGTTCTATATGTAGAAGGGTTAAGAGTGACACTTCAAAAATTATAGAGTTTAAGAGCAACAATGGAAAGACACAGAAAATACAAGAATTTATTACCTGTAACTCTACCAACTGTGTCTATCTAGTAGAATGTGATTGTTCTCTTGTCTATATAGGTAGAACTACGCGGAAGCTTAGAGAGAGATGGAGTGAGCATATAAGAAATATACAGAAGGGATATATGAACCATCCTCTCTCAGCCCATTTTAAAATAGTCCATCAGGGAGACACTAAGTCCATTAGAAGAATGATAGGTATCAAAAAGGTGGAACAAAATTGGAGAGTCCCCAATGGTACTAAATCCCTAGCGAAGAAAGAAATGGAGATCATATATAGGAAAAACACACTGGCCCCTAATGGTCTAAATAATGCTTTCGAATTGAAGTGGTTTTTAGAATGATAGTTTGAATGCTTTTACCACGTAGAGGCCATGAATTTTAATCTTAATTTTACCTTTATAGGATTATATATGGATGCATGGACACACTTTTTTGAATCACCCTATGGAGCACGTTTTTTGAGAAGACTATATGATACACTGATACTATGGACCCCTATTGATATTGCACGGAGCACTTTTTATGTACCTTTACGACTCTATTATAAAGTAGTACACATTATTATATGATGCACTGATATTATGGATCCCTATTGATTTGCACTGAGCACTTTTTCTTGCGGTATTCCAGATGTTATGTACTGGTCACCTTATTATAATGTTACATGTACCTTTATGACTCTGAGGAGTATTACACAGAGCACCTATAATAATACTTATTAGCACTGGTCACTTTAACAATGGATTCTGACACATACAGATAGGTAATATATCACTTTTGTATAGATCGTCATATTGGAGCTGACTAATAATAATAATTAGCACTGGTCACTTTATTTTATTATATTGTACACTATAGAAATAGGAGTATGTGTTAGGTAGTCTGGTTGAGCGCTAGGACCCAGGAGCATGCATGAAGGGTTCCAAGGAAGGAATATGAGGATATGTGTCACGATCTCCTTTGAGCATTTGTCACTGTGTCCGTTGGCTTTAGGAACCGTTCTGGATATATACTTTTTTTTAGCTATGCCAGAAAGGATCTTGGAACATGTATAAAGCTGTCTATGTGGTCTGTTTAGACATAGGAGGTCGGTGACGTAATTATCCATGCGCCGCTACTTAAACCCAGCACCCGCTACTAACCCACGTACCTTGAAAAAGACACACTCGTGTTGAAACGCATTGGTTGTGGGTAGCGGCGTTTTAGTCCACTCAGCAAACGGGCGGAGAGAGGGTGAGCAATTTACTGGGATCTCACTGAGCACTATCGGGCCCGTTATGTGCAAAGGGAGTATACACATGTAATATACCCCTATCCTGGCTAAGGTCTTGTTGAGCTGGATGAATATCATTTTTATTGTCTGATGGTGGTTTTTAACTATGTTGTGAAGTTTTCAACATGGATTCCGTTTTTTAAGAAGTAATAAAGAAGACACCTAGTTGTTTTGAATTTCCTTTATTGTGATCAATTAAGGGAAGGAGGAGGTGAGAAACGTGGAAATATACTGGGAGATACTTACCCTGTGTGGATAGACTACACTGGGGCAGTTGTATTGCCTGTTTCCCCCACATCCCATATCTGGAACCCGGACGGCCGAGGAGGAGAGGTCGAGTGGAGAGAATCGGGAGTGACATATGAGGACTTTTGCTGTGGAAAAAGAAACAATCCTGTAAGTAGGACACACATCAGTTTGGAGATTGTGACTGTCTAAATATATTTGTGAATCCTAACAAGAGAGGGAGAAGGTAAGCGAGGTGTTGATAACATTTGGGAAGTCAGCAAAGATGGTCTGCACTAGGGCACCCGTGCCTTTTTCTCTTGTTTTTTCCCTTGAGGCTCTGCCGACCGGCGAGGAGAGGTGGAAAGGAGAGGAGAAGAGCAGGAAGTCCCTGGAGTAACCTGATAATCTTTGATGCATGAAAAGAATAATCATCTTGTAAGTAGGATACCTACCAGTCGTGATTGATTAAGAATACATTCCTACAACTGAGGGGGGTGCTGGATCCCCAGTGGAGGATAGACTGTCTCTGAGTTTTCTTTCTCTAGGAGAGAATTGCATTTGTGAGTGGGATTAGAAACTAGAGAAGGATAGGGGGTGAACCAACATACTACACCATATATATTCCCTCCTTCCTTCCCCCCCAATATATTTTCCCTCCTTCTCTCCCCATATGCACTTCTGATAAATTGAGTGAACTGTGACGAACTGGATCTGAAGACATCGTTCAAGAGGAGAATTTCTGGACTCTGATAAAAGACTGAATATTTTTTAAATAGACAGAAGCTAAGGTCTGTGTTTTATATATATATTGTCTATATGATTAGCGCTTTGGATATTACGGTGATTACCTTTGGATTACTATTTGCTATACTATCCCCTGTCCAGGTGATAGAGAGAGTAAGAGGATTGTTTAGGGGGGTGGAGAGATAGCACCCCCACACCGTAGACTGTTGCAGCTATTCAAGAGAGCACAGGAGGTGTTATTAGTTTCCCTTTGTTTATGAATCAGATATAGTTCACATAGTGTAGGAAGTTACCAAGTAGTAGAAAAAACCTAACAATCAGATACACTTTGGGTGTCATATGGAGATCAGCATTCAGACGTGGAATTCATTAAGTCTCAAGCACATCCATCATAACTGTAACTGAATAAAACATTTTTTATGGATCTCTTAGCATGTAAACCAGGCAAACCATAGTGAAGGCAGAAAACTTGCTTTCTTTCGCAATAAATTCAT
>WWET01001771.1:56346-68083 GCA_011038615.1 Limnodynastes dumerilii | reverse complement strand
GAGTGTATAGTCATCCTATAAACTGAATAGGTTATATCAGTGTCCATTCCATTATTTGATCTCTGGAGGAGTTTAGCACCTGCCAAAGGGTAAATAAACAAAGTTTTATTGATTTACTAATGAGCTGCAATCTAATTTTTCTACTATGTCACAGAATGAACATCTTAGAATGAAAAGCTATTACTTAGCTCCACTGTATGAATGGATGTTTGTTCGGAAAGAAATAACAGTGAGATCTCACCCTACAATATGCAGAATTGCCTGTTTCAGATTTAAAAAATAAGGCCCTGGTGTACTCTTAATAACATACCTAAATATATACAGGCATTGTGTGCATCTTGTTTTTTTTAATGCAAATTGCATATGCATGATCAGGATATTACACATGGAAACCCTTTACACTGGAATAAACTCTGTGCCTAAGGAGATTCTTAAGAAGGGACATGCCAGTACTCAGTAATTTGGAAGTTAAGAAAAATTGATAAGAGGAGGCATTTAAATAGGGCCAAATGGACTGGGTTAGCAAACTCTCCATGTATTTTAGCAAAATCCACACAAAGATATGCATAGAGAGTTAAGGTAGCCATTGTAAATGTAGGTATGGATCAGACAGGAAAACTTCTTGTTGTAAAAGAACAGATGTTGTTTATTCAGCAGAGCCAGCAGCCCTCAGGACATGAGACACAGCTCACGGTTTGACAAAATGGTGGTAGTCAACAATATACATTAATTTGGGATGGCATTATATACTCTTTGGACAGGGAGTGTTAGACTAGAACCAGGCCATATATGGTAATAAAATATCTCTTCTGAACATGTTCTCCTTAGGGTATATCAAGTACATATGGTGGTGGATACATTTCTTCCAAGCAAGTCCTTATATGGGATTGAAGAGATTCCTTTGTCTTGAACCTGACATCTGTTAGCCATTAGCTCTGTGGCTGATGCAATATCCTATGTTAGTTACATACATGTACATCTGAACCATGAAACAGAATATATATACCATTATCCTTATATGAACTAGTTACAAACTAATTGATTTATTCCTACTTGTACACCATATGGAGGTGGAAGTCAGCAAAGATCCATAAGAAGAAGGGGAACGTCATGGGAGATGATATGCAACTTAAGTACATACTTTTACAAATCCGCACATAATTTATTTCCTTCTTTACTGTGAACCAGGACCTAAGAGTTACACCTGGGCAAAACCATGTTGATTTCAGGGGAAGTAAAATTAATTTTATTTTAGAGAGGGGTAATAGTATAGGTGCTCCAACTAGACCCCAAATATGCAGCTGTCTGTAATAGGACCTGGCCAACTAATTTTATGCCTTAATAAATGCTTGTTGACTTTACACCGGTATTATACATTCTACCATCACAAACCTAACCTGTTTTAAGATTTTTTTTATATTTCTCAGGTCCTAAACTCAGCGCTGTCTTCAATCCAATTTTTATTTTATGCATGCTTGAAAAATACTTAGCATTTTTTATTGTACCAATATACTTATCAGCTTCACTTTTACACTGTTATATAGACTTGGACTGGGAAATCCCCTTTAAACTATAATATTGATTGCAACACTATTGTTAATCTCTGAATCAGCACCTTTATTCTTTAGATGCTAAGAATAGCAAAAACATTTTTTTATTTATATTTTACAGCTGATACCAAGAAAAAAATGTCATGTTATTTTACTATGCATTGTTTATATATTAAAGAAGGTGGTTAAATACCAGAAACCTTTTCACCATAAATGATATTAAAAAAAGTAATCAGTGTACCAAAGTATGTGAGACCACCCAGGTGGGTAGTTACACTAGAAACAGTGACAATGCTGACAATGATACAGATGACACTATAAGATCCACACATACACTCTTTTGTACAATTATTTATGTCCCACAAAAATGACTAGGACACAAATAATTTGTATTAATACTACAAAGAAATCACCTTTCAGTATGACGTCAATCAATAAAGTTTATGTATATGGCTGACCCCATATCTTGTGAAAATCCTAATAGATCTGTATTGAATGATGATATGAGAATATTGTAACAGGTATATTACTTGTTCATATAGTAGCCAAAATAAAATCACACAAGTCAGAATCTGAATACTTTTAAATACCCACCAGTCTCTCCAGCAAGACTGATTTTCCTTGCAAAACATTTAAATAGAGCTAGTCCACTCTATCAAGCTCTAAATTGGTTGCATGTTTACTACAGAATCAAAATTAAAATCCTCTTGCTAACCTATAAAAACAAAAACTGCACCTGCATACTTTTACTAACTTCTCTCAAGATATATTCCAGCTTGTTCTCTCAGATCATCACAAGATTTACAACTCTCTGCTATACTTCATAAATTCTCTGATTTGCGATTACAGGACTTCTCCCGGGCTGCACCCAAAGGACTGGGTGGTAACAGACAGACTATGTAGGTAAGAGGACCCTGCCCACAAGCTTATACTCTCTATAGGACAATAAAGATTGATACATAAGGACAATGGACTGGCCAGCATGTAAAGTAAAAGTGCTCAGTACTCTGTATGATCCAGTCACACAGAATATTTAGTAGAAACACTGAGGGTGAGAGAGAGAGAGGGTGCATCAAGGGAGTCCTGTGACTATGAATTAGAGCATATGTTTAGCATATGGGAGAAACGTAGGTCCTCTGAAGATCTTTTAATATCAGCAGTCCACTTCCTTCCCCCTCCTTACGTCTTCTGTAAGTTCATCCCTCCTAGTTAGTTTGTTAGCTTATGTGAGCAGAGCCCTCCATACTAGTGTTGTTCCATTCTCCACCACTCCCCCCTCAATTTGTGCTCTCTTGTCCCCCTCTGCTACCCTTTTACCCCATCCTCACCTGGGGCTTCATTTACTACGGGCAATTTTTGTAAAAATCGCCAGAGATTTACTTTGTTTACCAGCGATTTTGAAGTCTCCAAATTTAGTAAAGCAAAGTCTCAATGAAATTGCCAGAGATGAGTGTGCATTAAAATTGCCAGTCTTTAAATTGCCATGCTGATTTTTTCATGAGGGACATACAAATCTCTGTATTTACCAAAGGGAGGGATGATCAAAATTGCTGGAGTTGGTAAATCACCGGTTTAAAATCTCAATGGGGTCAGTGAAGACTTTGCTCAAATCGCTGGCAATTGGCCACTTCATCATGTGTCAGGGTATAAAAGTAACTAGTAAATGTCTTTCAGCTACTTCTTTACACGCTAAGTAAAGCAATGGCTTTTTCTGTGCTGCAGATACAGACTGGCCAGTTTAACATTATTAAGTGCAACCCAAACCACTGATCAACAGGAGGACCACAACAATCAGAAATCCCCGGTTCATTGTAGGCAGCGCATAACACGTCATTTGCGTGTGTTTAGTGTGCATTTTAAACATTTAAGCCCTGTCTGATCTGGAGGTAATTAACATGTTTCTCCTCAACCGCAGTAACCTCCTGAGGCTATATGATCAGGTGAGGCCGGATTTGGATCCACCAACATCATGGTCGCATGCAGTGTCTGGTCTGCACAAATTACTGTGTGTTCTCCACTTTTTGGCCACAGGGTCATTTCAGTCTGTAACTGGCAGAGTGTTTGAAATATCACAGGCGACATTTTCACGTTACTTAACTCATGTGTTGAGTGCACTGAATAAATTGTTGCATACATATATCTGCTTCCCCAGCCAGGAGGAAAATCGGTGTGACCTGAAGTTAAACTTTTACTGCATCTATGGATTTCCAAACGTCCTAGGAGCGACAGATTGCACACATCGTGCGCTGAGACCACCTAAAAGCAGTGTACATATTTCATATTTACCAACCGTCACCTTTAACACTCTTTAAATGTGAAGATGGTCTGCGATGCAAAAATAAAAATTTTGAGTGTTTGTGCAGGCTTCCTTGGGTTATGTCATGACTCCTATATTTTGAGCTAGTCATCCCTATATCACAAATTTGACACTGGAGTCATGACTGAGGGATGGTGATTGGCTATGTTTTTCTCATTTGTCGTTGTTTTTACTCTAAGTTTAAATTTGGATTTTGTATGTTTGTGTATAATGTGAAACTTCCCGTTTTTCTATACTTTGAACCAGGTCACTCAGGATATGGGTGTCGCTCCTGGCTGTTAACTCCTCTGCTGGTGCCTTGATAAATCTGGTGGTGTGCTTCTATATTTACCTGAAAAGGCGTCTGATATTGTGCTAGATTGCTGTCTGCTTCATAATCTGGCTTTAAATCAACCATTACCAGATGTTATAGAAGCAGACAGTGAGCAAGCAGGTGTCTCCATGACATTGGAAGTGGTGCTGACTACAGAGGATGGGAGGCAGACAGAGGATGGGAGGCAGACAGAGGATGGGAGGCAGACAAGGGATGGAGTGGTGGCTAATATTTTTTCTAGTAAGTTACATTTGTATATGTAAATAATATGTGTGACTGATGTGATGGTCGTTAACAATAAAGTGTTTGTGATATGGTTAAAACATAATTTTAAAGAGTATAGGTTTATTTTATTCAGTGCTATTATCTAAAACAATATATACATGATAATAGGTAAAAAATGATTTTTTATTTTTTTTAACAAATAGTATATTTTACAATACACAACTGTTAATTGACAGTCAAATCTCTGGTGTTTTGCTTGTGAAATGAACACATAAACAACAATTACATACTCACAACATATGTAATCTGAAAAAGAAAAAGAAAACAAATACACATTTTATTTGGTTTTGTGGCTTGATTTCCTAATGCCCCTATTTTGTTCTGTGGCTTGATTTCCGAACTGCACCCCCCCGCCCCTTGTAGGAGCACCTCTCCTTACTGGAGTGGCCTGTTGTGAGGACTGGTTAGTGCTTTGTGCTTTGTTGATAATTGTTAGCAGTGGTGAGTTGGCTACTGGCACTAGTGACACTACTTTCAGCACCGGCTACCGTGGTTAATTGTTGGTTTTCCACATGTGCCAACAACCTATTTATACTGACACTAATGTCAGCCAACCTGCTTTCAATAGCCGCTAAGGTGGAGGAGGAATGTGGTACATAGACACTAATTTGCTCCATTGCACAAGCTAGCCTATTGAGCCCCAAATTCATTATATGGTTGGTGCGCTTAAGGTGAGCGTCAATGTGGTGTATGAATGTATTTTGCTGAACCATAAATTGGCATTGGCCTGAATCCATACATTGCAGCCTTTCTGCCATAAGGTGCATAGGGCCACTTGTTGGTGGTTGTTCTTGTTCAACAGAAGTGGGTTCTTAACCAAGGACATCATGATAAGCTCCACCTCTACTTCTTCCCTTGCAGGATAAGTGGTCGTGCGGCAGTTGGATGTTCGGCTGGATCTGAATGAATGAAAAAAAGGTCAGTAATTTTGTTTTGACCTACTCTGCACATAATTGCATGCCTAATGCGCCTGTAGGCCAGCCGTTTAGTAGCATTGCTACAGTACTCTTGTGCACGCCCTAAACGCTTATCCATTATTTGGACTATAAGCAGAAGCTTTGTTTTTGAAAAAGCAGCAGCTCTTGCCATCATGTTAATAATGGTTGTTTTTATACTAACAGCTGTTACTTCAGATTAGATTAGGGAGCTAATGGAATCACAGAAAGCGGAAAGACATGAGGCGTTTGGCGCGCTTTTTCTAATTAACTTCCGTTCCTGGCTGTGCGTGGAAACGCGCAGGAATTCTAAACACTTTAGAATAAGTGTGATAAATCCACTATAAGTGAAATTCAAATCAATCTTAGCTTGTCGGCTTGTCTGTTAGAACAACATGGCTAATCAACAGGCTCAGGCAAAAATTTCACAGCACAGGAGATAGAAATTTTGTTACGTGAGATTACCATATTTCCCCATGTATAAGATGCAAATTTTTTTGAAAAAATTGGGGTCTAAAAACCTTATACAAGGGATGCCCGCACAGCACACTTGACTTCACTCTCTCTCCGGCTCTCTCCCTCGTGTCGCGCTCTGCAAATGACGCTAGCGTGACCTAAGTTGACATCAGCGTCATGCATAGAGCACCGTGGGGGAGAGAGATGGAGAAAGCCAGAAGGAGAACAAAGGTAAGTGTGCTGCGATGGTATGGATGGATGTGAAGGCTGGACATGGAGGGAGAACAAAGGTTTACACATTGCCCCTCTTTACACATAAAGAGGGGCAATAAGACTGGCTGGACACTAAAAGAAGGGGCAATAAGACTGGCTGGACACAAATAGAGGGGGCAATAAGGCTAAATGATTATTACAACTTGAGTTCAATAATGTTATGTAATGCATTTTTTTTTTTACATTTTGGCCCCAAAATTTAATTGCGTCTTATACATGGGAGCGTCTTATACTTGGAGAAATACGGTATGTCCGCTTTTTATACAAGACAGGGGCGCATCAGGCCATTAATGCTGTGGCCCCTACACAATGTACTATCCGTGTGATTAAAAAATGACAAGTTCGGACTTCATTGTGCTATATGTGTAACTAAATGTAGACCAAACACATTTCAGCTGTATCCAAAAAAATATTAGAACATAATAACCTCTAACATTTATACTTTCGCTTAAAATTTATACTCTAAATGTAAACATGAACAGGTGTATAAAATGTCACTATCACATGCTATATTCCATATTTTGTAGTCTCAACTTATGTATTTGGTGCAGATGGCAGGATTTTATACATCGGCTTGAAGCAAAAATTTGTGATCAATTTACATTCACACAACAAAATCCACAACAAAATCTGCCAAATATTTTGCAATATACAGACCTGGAAACTCTCACACTACCAAGTGTTACAACAGAGGAAGTCATGGGAATGAGTGCAGAAGACACAGACCAGGGTCCTACACCATCATCAACCCAAAGTGACTCAGACGGTAAGTTTCCTAAAACAAAGTGTTCTGTATATTTGGCTTAATTTAATTGAAAGAAGTACCATTTTAATTTCTAAAGTTTATGTAACAATTACATAACAAAGTTATTTTTAATCCACACTTTGATGTATTGTCTGAACCAAAACTCCAAAGGTACTAATGATTTTAAAATTCAATATGTCTTGTCTCATTATTGTAACATAGAGTCCGGTATAATTTATTTAAAAATAGCATTGTTTCTTAAACACATTTGTATGTATGTCTATCTATGCATCAAAATAAACTTTGCTTATGTATTATAAAAAGTGATTTGCATGAAGATGTCCCTGATGAAAAGGCTTCACATGTTGAAGAAAATTTTTCCCAACAACATCAGACCAATCTCAAAGACAACAAGAAAGACACTTGTTTATTGCTAGTGAACGTGCTGAAATCTTAATCAACATAATGCAAGACAACAGGCCTTACCGATGCCATCTTGTCCACCATATGGGCATGTTGTCTGAATGTTTCAAGACCTTATTGAGAAACATGTTTCCACACCCCTCCATTGTTTCCATCCTCATCTGGGTCCCCATTAACCTCAACCCTTTTGACAACATCCCCAGGCAACCCTGTGTCTCCATCCCCCCTGGTATAAGCCCCCGCCCCCCCTGGGGCCCCATCACCCCTCCTGGCCCCTTCCACAGCCCCCCTGTGGCCCCCATCACACATCCTGGCCCCTTTCACAATCTCCCCTGTGACCCCATCACTAGTCCCATCCCCTGCCTAACACAGTTTTTTGCTACACCAACACAACATGCACAACAACAAATTTCAACAACACATACAGCAGTGGCAGAACATCAGTGGCAGAATCACCAGAGATCTCGTGTACCCAGGACTCCATTTAGAACCCCAGGACCCGCCTATAGGGATAGGAACGAGGACTTTAGAACACCATTTAGACCCCACCCCAGATCAGACCCAAGGAGGGATAATTTCCAAATCCCGTTACAGAACAGGTATAGTCAACTTTATGATGATAACCTCAGGACTCCTTTTTTGTACAGGGGAGGACACAGACCTCGGTCCCCATAAACCTTTTTCAAAAAAAGTTTCCCTCAAGGACTATGCACAAAAGAGGGAAAAGAGGCGGAAATAGGAATCAGAGACGGAGAAAATATAAAGCGAACAAACGCAATAAACACACAATAGACGTAAATGCTTCAACTACCATTTCTAATACTACCTCTATTTTTAACCTTAGCCAACATACCCTCACCCAGGAAGAAAAACAGGTGTTAGAGAAGGGTCTAAAATATGCCCCTACTAATAAATCAAATGACTTTGAGCTATTTTTAGACACTCAAAAATTTATTAGAAAATTAACTTTAAAGACATTTTTTAATAATTCCCAGAATAACGATAACGTTATGACTAACAATGAGTCCCAAATCCCCGACACAAATAAGTTCAAAACCAAATCAAAGTTTATTCCCAAACATGAGAGGCCATTTTGTGGAAACTTTTGAAAAACTTGTTACCAAAGACTTCAAAGCCATGTGTACTAATTCACGGAAAAAAAACCCTCCATAATCTGTCTAAGAAAGAGAGATTAGCTTTAGATATGCTAAAAGAAAATGAGGATATTATCATAAAACCAGCAGATAAAGGGGGGATGGGTTAGTCATCATGGACAAAGAGAAATACCAAAAAGAAGTAGAACGCCTATTGAACGATAAAGACACATACAAAAAACTTAAATCTAACCCGAAAAAATAGACTATTATCCCTTTTTAACTCATTTTTAACTATGTTTTTAGATACAGGTACTATCACCAGTGAAGAGAAAAACTTCCTTTTTAACTCTACACCATCTGTCCCTGTTTTATATATTTTACCCAAGATTCACAAAAACCTTGAAAATCCCCCGGGACGACCTATAGTCGCGGGAACTGATTCCATGACAGCTAACCTTTCCGCTTTCATAGATTTTCATTTACAATCTTTTATGAGCAATATCAATTCCTATCTTAAAGACACCAGGGACGTTTTAACTATTCTTAGAGACATCACATCACATGGCAGGAAGGATACAAGATAGTCACAGCTGATGTAAGCTCCCTGTATACGAGTATAGATCATGATAAGGGAGTGGAGTCCGTGCGGAAGTTCCTCATGACATCTGAGTACACACCCGAACTTCAGAATTTTTTAATTGAAGGCATACAGTTCATTTTAACTAATAATTATTTCCATTTTAATGATGGTTTTTATTTACAAATCAAGGGTACTGCCATGGGGACCAGGTTCGCCCCTTCCTATGCTAACATGTTTATGGCAGTATGGGAAGAAGAGGCCATAAAAATGGCAGGGGGGGGACCTGGTCCTCTGGAAGAGATACATTGATGACATTTTATTTATATGGAAGGGAACAGATGAGGCCTTAGAGTCGTTTTGTAAATCTTTAAATCACAATGATCACAATATCGTCTTTACATTCAATATTAGCCCATGTGAAGCAAATTTCTTAGACCTAACCATTTATACAAAGGATAACCTTATCTGTACCAAGAACTACATTAAAAGCACAGATATTAATTCTTTTATCCCTATTTCAAGTAACCACTTTCTCCCGTGGTTCACTAATGTGCCAAAAGGTCAGTTTCAGAGAGTTAGGAGGAATTGTACGGACAATAATATTTGTGAATACCAACTAAATACTATGAAAACTCAATTTGAAGAAAAGGGCTACGATCATAAACTCCTAGAGGAGACCCTTAATGGAGTCCTATTGATGGATAGAGACTCCATGCTTATCCCGAAAACTACACATAATGATAAGAACCCCAGAGGTCTTTCCTTCATCACTCAGTATAGCGGGGAACATCGACAGATCAAAAACATCTTATCTAAGCATTGGCACCTACTACTACAAGATTCAGACCTCCTACCCCACATAACCCTCAAACCTAGTGTGATATATAAAAGAGCCCCAAATCTACGTAATCAGTTGGTTAGGTCCAATTTTATAGGGAACCACCAGAAGAATCACATAAGAAGCAAAGGCTTCTACCGGTGTGGGTCCTGCACCATGTGTCTAACATGTCCCACTAAATCCCTCCGAAAAATAGAATCCATCACATCCCACAGTAATGGTAGAACCCACAATATTAATGATTTTATTACATGTGACTTGAAAAATTGCATCTATGTGCTGGAGTGTAAATGCGGACTCCAGTACATAGGCAGAACCTCTGAACAGTTAAAAGTCAGATGGGGCGAGCATATCCGCAACATCAAGAAAGGAATGACGACCCATTCAGTCCCCTCCCACTTTAAGGACCACCATAATTGTGATCCTTCTAACATTATCAACTTCACGGGTATTAAACTCATTAAGGAAAACTGGAGAAAAAAAGATATCGAAACAAGACTGGCCCGGACAGAGATGCAGCTTATATACACTCTTGACACCTGCACCCCGAAGGGCCTCAATCTTGATTTCGAACTAAAGTGGTTCCTATGACCTGGGACTTTGGCTCTGCAATCCTCTTCTCCTGTTGATCTCCTTCCTGAACTTCCGTCCCTGGGACCTACACCTACGACCATACCAGCCTGGCTACACCCAATCTCCACCGATCTTGGAAGTTAAGCAGGTTGGGCCCTGGTGGTACCCGGTGGGAGACCGCTGGGGAAGACAGGGAAAAGTAGATGGTAGTCTACACCGGGGGCATGTGGGATGGAAGTGTAGATTCGGGAAAGAATGAAGAAACTTAGCGTACCCATCATCGTTGAACCACTTTTAATGAAAAATCTCCATATTTCACCGTTCCCTTCAATTATCCATGTATAAAGCTCGCCCCACTGATTAATTCCAAGTAACCATATACTAACGATTATTTATGATGAACAATTAGATAGCATCTTCATGAAAATAATTTTAACACTATTTATACTACTTTATACGTATGCCCCAATTTTTAACATCCATATTGTAGTTTTTAATCAATGGTATTACCTAGTCTTTATCGCGGGAAGCATTTGAATATCCTCCATGCCATCCCACATTTCCATACAGCCTGTGTCTAACAAAGGCAGCCTCTATATGGACCAATATAGCCTATCCCAAGCATTTTATGGAGTTTACGTTCCTAATATGCCCCTGGGGCGTTACTCCCTGCTATTGTTCACTAGAAGTAAACCACACATAGATGAAATGTTAGACTTTTAGGGTTCATATTCTACTCCTATACGTTGACACACTATGCGATTATTCCTCGATTTTATCTCACTATCTCTACGCTATGTGCCTACTTAGAGATCCATCCTAACTCTGCATATATATCTTGTCCAAAGGAACAATACTACTAATATTGTCCAAATTCCGACACACGGAGATATAGTACCTCCCTCTAAAGTGAACATATACCTCTAAATCGTACTGAACACATTTATGAATGAATATGTACACTAAGTTATACCAAGAACGGCAATAGAGCCAAGAAAGAGATTGAAACCATTTATTAACCATATATTTACTATTAATGTTTATTGTTAATATTTATCCAATTTTCAGAAGCATGTTTATTCTTCACTATGGTTTATAACATCCTTTCTTCTTATTATTTTTTTCTCCTTATGTCTTCTCCCTGTTCATTATCAATGTGGATCATCAGTATATATAATGAACATAACAAGCAGAATCTATGCTGACTATCATACACAAGAAGAACATCTTTCTTCTCCACAATCCATGTCTCAGCGCTATGTAGAACATATGATGTAGGGGTTAATTTGAACGCACACCCCCACTGGATCCATTGCGTCAATCAACGGCTATTTAACCCCACCTCCCATTCC
>WWET01001771.1:2097-25412 GCA_011038615.1 Limnodynastes dumerilii | reverse complement strand
AAATGGAAAAGAAAACTGTAAAACTCTTTAGTGTATTGACTTGAGCCTACCTAACCCCGGTGAAAGCACACATTATGGATGTTGGATGACCTTCACAAAAGTGTATGCAAGGCTCATCATCATATACAATGCATATGCCTGTGCATACTTTTTATAATAAATTATTATAAATATATCATAAATGTTTTGAATGTTAAGAGAAAAATGGAAAACTGTAAAACTCTTTAGTGTATTGACTTGAGCCTACCTAACCCCGGTGAAAGCACACATTATGGATGTTGGATGACCTTCACAAAAGTGTATGCAAGGCTCATCATCATATACAATGCATATGCCTTGTGGGTGCATACTTTTACTAGAGAAAATATGCATAACATTAGGCCCTTGTTTTTCATCTTACTCTTATTACTACTTTATCTTCTACTGCAGCTTTGACTAGATTTACAAAGTTAGGTCTAGTTTTAATGTATTATAAAATATTATGCTGAATACTATGTTACCAATACAATGAACGGTAGATGTATTGTATATAAGACCTCAAAGATTTTATATGTAAAAGCTGGACAATGACCAAACCTCTACTCTAAAACTAATTTTTTAACACTCATATAGAAATTTTATTGACATTTCATTGAATCGAAAATGTGTATTATGTAAACAACCAAACAATTCCGGCCTCCAATAAATAGAATTGTATGGTTAATGTTAAAAAAAGAATTAATCAATTAGATATGTGTCCCACACAAGAAAAAGGGAAAGATGCAGATATAAGCGCTATAAATCTTTCTGCCACAGGAGGGCAGTAGGATGTAGTGTAAAATGCCTTGATATTGTTTCTCGCTTGCTATAAAAGTGAATATATTATAGAAGTCCAGAAGCATTTTTTAAGTTCAATGCACTTTTTGCACTTTATCCACAGATCATAACTATAGTCACTTATGCACGCAACATGTCTAAGTGGGCTGTATGGACTGGAGGGCATAAATCTGCACAGTAGACATGAAGTACAAATGGGCTGAGCTTCTCCTCCACAAGGGCACTAGGGGAAGCAATTACATTTTACAGTGTGGGAGGGATATCGGTGTTAGAAGAGTGACAGGGGGAGTTCACTACCCTCTGTTATGTAGCATTAAGCAACCATGCATGTACGCGTATATACTGTTTCTATAGTTTAAATTATTTAGCTTTTTTTATTTATTCCAATAAAATTTGAAATTTTAGAACTTTAAGTTATACAGTGGGTAAAATGATAGAGGAGCTATTTTTATCCTTTTGCTCTAAATTTACCACTAAATACAGTCTTGCCATCTTGCAGACAGTCAATTAGAATTATTAAGTCTTAGAATATATTCTTACTTTTCAACTTGATTTTTAATATTGAACCGACTAATTAAGAAGGCATCATATTGTTGATGATGTTGCTAAGGTTAATGTATAGATTAATTGTGTATATAATAAATGTTTTAAATGTTAAGAGAAAAATGGAAAACTGTAAAACTTTTTAGTGTATTGACTTGAGCCTACCTGACCGCTGTGAAATTATGTAAAACAAATTATGGATATTGTATTCTTTCACAAAAGTGTGTGCAAAGCTCATCATCATATGCAATGCATATGCCTTGTGGCTACATACTTTTACTAGAGAAAATATGCATAACTTTAGGCCCTTGTTCTGTATTTTATCTTACTTTTATCTACTACTATTAACTTCTGCTACAGCTTTGATAAGAAATACAAAGTTAGTTCTAACTGTAATGTATTATAAAATATTATGCTGAATACTATGGCCGTGATTCACACTTAAGAGTAAACTTGCAAACTTACCTAAATATATGCACACAGAAATCTGCAATACTGATTAATTTCCTGTGTCTGTGACAGGCTGCAGGCTGGGGCAATTAAAGGCCTGTTCCTCCCCTCCCTTCCTCTCTATTACAGCCTCCAGCACCCACATTAGAGAGCAGTGCAGGCAGCTCCTCCCTCTCACTTTGCAGTGATGGATTCTGGGGGGACTGGAAACGTGATGGGGGAGACTGTGGGGACTGGAGACATGATGGTGATACTGGGGAGACTGGAGACATGGTGAGGGATTCTGGTGGTGGTACTGCAGAGACACATGATGGGGATACTGTGAGGCTGGAGACTTGATGAGGAATACTGGGGGACTGGAGAGACATGATGGGGGTACTGGGGGGGCATGAGACACATAATGGGTATATTGGGAGCTGTGGAGACATGAATAATAAGATATATAGTCTGCATTGTGTGGTGGTTTCTAATGGGAATACCCGCAAAAGCAATTATGACAGCCCTCCTGTTGATAAGAAAAATGCATATATTTTACCCTTTGACATACCTTTTCTATTATGGTAATACATCAACCCAACTAAAATTACGGCTTTGCCAGAAAAGTTGATGGGTAATGAACTGCTCTTTCCTTCAAAGTATTGCTGTCCCTTTATGCAGTATATGAGCAGAAATCCCAGCAAGTATGGAGTTAAGTACTGCATATTTTAAATACATTTCTGTATCTTGGCAAGGATGAAACTAGACCAAGAGAAGTCTTGAGAAACATGTTACTGTGCACTTACTTAGAACCCTATCTAGACAACGGAAGAAATATCTCTACTGAAAACTTCTTTACATCTCTGAATTTGGATTAAGAGTTTAGAAAGTGAAGCACAATTATCATTGGAATTCTTAATAAAGTGAGAAAAGAAATTCCCCACTTTATGATATAATCTTGAGATTCTCAAGTACACCACATGCTTTACACTAACATCTTAACAGGGCAAGAATGTTTTGATCTTCAACACACTTTATATGGGAGTCTTAATTGACAAAGCTACTGAAACTGTGTGTTTCTACAATGACTCAAAATGTGAAGTTGATGTTGCAGATCCAATGAAATTAAAGTACAATGGACATGCTTTTTCAAGGTGCTGGCCTGTTCATGTAGTTTACAATATGTTGGATTTGACTGTGTCCTTACAATATACAAGCTAGTAACAAACTCTGTGATATCAAGGCACATACTCAAACTTGCTATCAATGGGGAGTTATCAAAACGTTACCATTTGTTAGGATTGCCCACCAGGAAAATCCCTATAGATGTACCACTAGAAGATTCAAAATGCATGCCGTTAAAAAGGTGCTTATCAGCAGTGGTAGTTCCCAGTACGACACAGTCGAAAGATCTTTTGGGCTGTCTCTACTTTAAATAGGCAGCCAGTTTAGATTTTTTTTCTAAATGGGTGAATATGCCTCCCACTACAGACATGATCAGACATGATCAGGGGAGGTAAGTAACCTCCCCAGGGACTTTTAGTGTTAGGGGGAGGGTAGGATTAGGCTCTGGGGATGGGAGGGTTCGGCATAGGGCCATGGAAGGAGAGGGTAAGGGTTTTGATCAGGCTGCAGGGAAGGTACAGTTAGGGTGAGGCTGCGGGGATGGGAGGGTTAGGGTCAGTCTGCAGGGAAGGGAGGGTCAGGGTAATAGAAGGGGAGGGTTAGGGTAAGGATTATGGAAAAGGTTGGGGTTATATTTGATAGTTACAAATCGATTGCTTTGCCTCTTCGAGGTAGAAGCAATCGATTTCCCAGTCAGTTCAGAACTGACTGGGAGAGAACGGTCCTATCAAAACCTCTTATCAGATACATTTGAGGGTCCTTTTGTTGGCCATTGGTTGTACCCATTTAAATATTGGTGAATGCATCTCTATAATCACCACTTTACTCAATTACCCAACTTATGCAAGTTCAAATTTTCTGGGATTTGTACTTTTTATGCTTCATATCTTTCTTTTAGCTAGAAATAGCCTTGGGGTGGCCAACTCATAAGACATGTAAGACAAATGTTTGCAGATAGATCCATGTGATTCCTCCTGTTAATTGGCACACAAAATCATTTGCACTGTGACTTTATATATTCATAGATTAAACTTTGTACACTATGAGGTTATTAAATTAAGTACTGTTTTGCAAAACTGGTATTTTGTATTTTCCAGTACATAATAAATCATGTGTTTTATTAAAAGTCTTTTTATATGAGGCAGTCTTGAAATTGCCACAAACAAATATATGTTTTTAAAGCAGTGGACCGGATCAAGCAAGGAAGAGGGGAATGAACTCCCCCTGTCACTCCCCTCTGTTATGCGGACTGTATGGCAGACACACTGCCATAAGGCAGCCTTAACACAGACGTGTGGATCAGCGGCCCGTACAATTCCTGATCTGTGTGAAGGTAGTTACCCCAGTCCATACTGTATAATATACATCTTCACCCCCACCCAATTTACATACTTTTTGTGGATTGAGGGGAAGAACCATCCCGTCAAACGGATCTCCTATCAGTTCCGTACATAAGGAGATACATTGCGTCCATAAGTAGGGCGTCCTACCTAACTCTGGAGCTGGTCCAGCATCGTATTTCCATTCACATTATAATGATCATTATAATGTGCTGATGTACCATTTAAACCATAGTTGCCAACTCTCCTTGAATGTCAGGAAGACTCCCTGAAAACTGGGTGATACACATGATTCTCTGAAGTCTTTGTCAAACACCCTGATGCTGATTCTGTTCCAATAAATCCTTTGGAGATGGTCATGATAATGGAGCACAATATGTAATCAAACACAACATGATGTCAATAATAGAATCA
The DNA here is from genome assembly GCA_011038615.1 of Limnodynastes dumerilii. NCBI lineage: Eukaryota > Metazoa > Chordata > Amphibia > Anura > Limnodynastidae > Limnodynastes > Limnodynastes dumerilii. The sequence goes on along the minus strand of WWET01001771.1, from coordinate 20,748 downwards.
GAAATGAAAAATCAGTGTGGTTTCTTGTTAATCACCTGCAGTGTCACCGACTTTTATCTTTTCTATAAAGAGGAAGTCATCAGGATCTCCGATTCACAGTCTTCACTATAATACTGAAAGGATTTATTCCATGATAATTTAACAATCAATAAATACTGATGCTGATATTTTTATTTAGAAATAGTTTTCCTGGCTGTGCTAGACACACCCATGGATCGAGCAATTCACAGGACACACCCCTTTGGTGCAGCGCCTTGATAATGCTATCACAACCTACCTAAAATTTATTGCCAAAAGTAAACAATCAAGCTTTTAGCCCAATAAAAATATATAACAACTTTTCTGCAGTAAGTTAATATAATATATTGCTGACGGCATATTGGTGCCAGTGTTGGCACATGTAAACTAAATCAATTATGGTGCAGGAGCTGTTGCCACTAAGTGAAAAAAATATATATATCTACATAACTACAAAAAAAATGGTGTGTGATTCAATATTAACTTTAAGTATAATACTCACTTGTCCATGTTGCACTAATTCTAAAAGTGTCTAACAGGCGTCCTCGTCAATTGCAGAAATGTCAAGCAGGCATCCACATCGATTGCAGATTCATCGATCTGGCATCACATTTGAGATGGTATGAAACAATCCTGCAGTATCAAGCAGTTGTCCGTCGACAAGGTAAGCAGCAATTACTTGACCGTATCCAGTACAGGATGCTGCAGGTGGAATACAGGTATGACAAAGAAAGATTCAGGGAGAATCAGAAGTGCAGCAGAGGACAAGGAATCACATAAAACACTGAAGCCAAAACGATGATCCTATACTTGAATATTGCATATAGGCAAAGACCTTTCTTAAATAGGAAGTCAGTTATAGTCAGTGACCACCAGTCTCTACAACAGCATTGTATGACTGTCACAAAACACAGTACTCACTAGATCAGACACTGTCTTTTCCTTGGGTTTTCCGGCCGTGCTCACTCTAATTCTCCATCACAGCCTACTGAGACCTGCATCTCCAGTGTTTCCTAGACTATGCCTGCATATGGGTTCCATAGCTTCAGTGTTACCATTACTCATTGCTGGAGCCATATTGGATGCAGTCAGCTGACTGCTATGGACCAAACACATGCTGTCTTGCTCCTTTACATGTTTCCATCCGCCTATGGAATCCTCATGCTACCTTTTTAAATCCCTGGCACAGGTTAACCTGTACAGTGCAACAAGTAGTCCTGTATATGTGTTCCTGGTTCCTGTGTTTCCTGGGGATACTCAATCTCTTTGGTCAGATTTGGTGTTCTTTGAACTTCCTAGCTCACCCTGTGTTACTCATCATCGCAGAAGATCCGTGCTGCTCAGCCAATTCTACTCACCATCACTGCACATCCCTGCTGCTCAGCCTATAACACTAATCATTACAGCACATCTCTGCTGCTCAGCCTATTCTACTTACCACTGCTGCACATCCCTACTGCTCAAACTGCACTACTCATCATCGCAGCCCATCCATGCTGCTTAGTCTGAATTATCAACCATAACCTCATCAACAGCACCCGATATACTTACTTTCAGGCCCGGGGTTTCTCCTTGAACTTCTCTCATGGACTCAGTCAATGAGCAAACTTTACATAAGGCCCGAGGTTTTCTATTTTTGGCTTCCAACCCAATGGTCCCTCAGACAGATTCCCAAATACCTGAGTTTGTGACAATCTCATTGCATATCTAAGCAATGAAGCAATCAAAGCATTCAAAACTGCAAGGAAACCCATCCTGTACAGATGATGCCTGACATCTCCTTAGTGTAACCTGCCATAGTTTCAGCTCACCTATGGATGGTTGGAACCACATACAGCAGCAGGTCACCTCTAATGTTCTGTCAGTACAAGCTAGTGGAGCCTAGTACTAGTTTATTTAAAATTGAGGGAACCACACATCATTAATTAGTGCTTACCATGTCCTCATTGTACTAGAAGCATACAGTCAGGTCCATAAATATTGGGACATCAACACAATTATCATATTTTGGGCTCTATACACCCCCACAATGGATTTGAAATGAAACAAACAAGATGTGCTTTAACTGCAGACTTTCAGCTTTAATTTGAGGGTATTTACATCCAAATCAGGTGAACGGTGTAGGAATTACAATGGTTTCTATATATGCCTCTCACTTTTGAAGGGACCAAAAGTAATGGGACAATCGACTCAAAAGCTATTTCATGGACAGGTGTGGGCTATTCCCTCGTTAGTTCATCATCAATTAAGCAGGTAAAAAGTCTGGAGTTGATTCTAGGTGTGACATTTGCATTTGGAATCTGTTGCTGTCGACTCTCAATATGAGATCCAAAGAGCTGTCACTATCAGTGAAGCAAGACATCATTAGGCTGAAAAATCAAAAGAAACCCATCAGAGAGATAGCAAAAACATTAGGTGTGGCCAAATCAACAGTTTGGAACATTCCTAAAAAGAAAGAACGCACCGTAGAGCTCAGCAACACCAAAAGACCCAGAAGACCACGGAAAACAACTGTGGTGGATGACAGAATAATTTTTTCCCTGGTGAAGAAAAACCCCTTCACAACAGTTGGCCAAATCAAGAACACTCTCCAGGAAGTAGGTGTATATGTGTCAAAGTCAACAATCAAGAGAAGACTTCACAAGAGTGAATATAGAGGGTTCAACACAAGATGTAAACCATTGGTGAGCCACAAAAACAGGAAGACCAGATTAGAGTTTGCCAAACAACATCTAAAAAAGCCATTACAGTCCTGGAACAACATCCTATGGACAGATGAGACAAAGATCAACTTGCACCAGAGTGATGGGAAGAGAAGAGTATGGAGAAGGAAAGAAACTACTCATGATCCAAAACATACCACCTCATCAGTGAAGCATGGTGGTATTAGTGTTATGGCGTGGGCATGTATGGGTGCCAATGGAACTGGTTGCCTTGTATTTATTGATGATGTGACTGCTGACAAAAGCAGTAGGATGAATTCTGAAATGTTTCGGGCAATATTATCTGCTCATATTCAGTCAAATGCTTCAGAACTCATTGGACGGTGCTCCATAGTGCAGATAGACAATGACCAGAAGCATACTGCAAAAGCAACCAAAGAGTTTTTAAGGCTAAAAAGTGGAATGTTATGCAATGGCCAAGTCAATCACCTGACCTGAATCCAATTGAGCATGCATTTCACTTGATGAAGACAAAACTGAAGGGAAAATGCCCCAAGAACAAGCAGGAACTGAAGACATTTGCAGTAGAGGCCTGGCAGAGCATCACCAGGGATGAAACCCAGCATCTGGTGATGTCTGTGCATTCCAGACTTCAGGCTGTAATTGACTGCAAAGGATTTGCAACAAAGTATTAACAAGTGAGAAGTTTGATTTAGGATTGTTTAGTTTGTCCCATTACTTTTGGTCTCTTAAAAATTGGGAGGCATATATAGAAACTGTTGTAATGTGTTCACCTGATTTGGATGTAAATACCCTCAAATTAAATCTGAAAGTCTGCAGTTAAAGCACATCTTGTTTGTTTCATTTCAAATCAATTGTGGTGGTGTATAGAGCCCAACATATGAGAATAGTGTTGATGCCCCAATATTTATGGACCTAACTTTATCTCCCCACTTCTACATAGCGGTAACACTTCCACTTTCTTCCCACCATCATACATGGCACCAAGATGGAACTTTAGATCCAGAGGATCCAGACTTCCGGGGAAGGTGACATTTGAGCTTTTGATGCTTACCATATGCAGGCATAATCAAAAAAACACCTCTTTTTTAGGTCTGGATCCAGTCCTCTATTTTTTTTTTTTTATCACAGAGTTTGATAATTAGTTCATGCTGATTGGGAATAACAGTCTTTTTTTGTCTTTGTAAAAAGACATCTCTGCTCGACTCATTGTTTAACCCTTTACTGACTGCAGCGTATGAATTTTCCAGACTTTAGTTAGACATTCTTAATACGGTGAAAGTCACTCACATCCTGCTGGAGTCATCAGATGTCTAAACTAACTTCTATCCTGGAGGAAACATCACATTTCTAAATAAACTATCTAATATGTAATATGCCATAAATCATGAAATTCCAAAGGCATAATAAAACATTTGTATATCTCTTGATCTTACAAATCTAATATAAAACAGGATTTAGGCTATTGTACATTCCTATTAGGGTAAAACTTGTATCTACAAGAGAAGATGGATTCTGTGAAGTATTGCCATACTGATGATGCCTTTGCTGCAAAAGAATATCTTAAAAACTATTTTTCAGCTACAGTGCATGAATACATTTTACAGCGATTCAATATCGGGCCAATGAAGAAGCTTCAAATAGCTTTTTCCTCAGGTATATAATAAAATATTTTAAAGTAATTTATATATATTTAAGTTTAACACTTTTAACATGGTAACATTACTGATTAGTAGAGCTTTAATTTTAGTTCTAACTAAGCAGAAGAAAATTGTAGCTCCAAACATTCTGTTCCACTTAGCCTTTATCATATGATTATACAAAGGATTTTTATATATAGAACTTTTTTAGTTTCAAACTTTTGAGGTCAATGGACTAGAGTCAATGGACCATATTTACAGCTAGGAGTGAGTTAGTTGTGGACAAATCTGCAAACTCACTTGTTAGGTCCTTACCCGCCCCTCCCCCCGTTTATAGCTACCTTATAGCACTTTAAGAGTGCCATAATGCTACCTTAACTAACCAAATGCCTCTACCCGCCACCCTCCCACTTCCTTCCCACCCTCCCCATCTAATCTAAATCCATCCCCCCTCCCACATCTAATATAACACTCCCGGAGGCGGAATAAGCATGTCTCTATCTTCCTAAACTATGCTGTGCGGTCTTAAACGCCCATACAGAGGCAATCTATGTACCTAACTGATACGTAGATTGCGGAAATGTACTACTGTGCATGGACAGTATTTACATTCTTAAAATTATGCTCCTAAGAAGCCAGAGCTTCTTAGGTGTGAATCCGGTCCATTGCCAGTGGGCATGGGGTCTACCATGGTCGTAGTCACCAGCAATGATAATGATGGAAGTAGCCACCTTGGCTGCAGCCACCATACTGATCACAAATTGAGGTATACAGATATTGACACACCATTGTAACATAATTGGCAGGCCGGAACAGATTCTGCTTGTTAGATAACTTATAGGAGTCTACACACGCACCTCTTGCATAAGTAAGATACGGGTCTCTAGGCATACGGAACATAGTATTGTACGCCTGGGGATCCAACAGACAGGGCGGTCCATTCCCAGCCCCCGCTTTAAGCTCAATAAGGTGGACTGAGGGAACATGTAAATTTTACAGTCTGGGCTGGTTTTAAGAGTTCTGTGTGGATCAGTGGTAATACGGATTGCTGATCCGCACGGGACACTTAAAGTAGGGTTATGGCAGCGTATCTGCTGATAATTCCACATGAGAGAGGGGAGTTACAAGAGAGCTCCCTCCCTTTTTCAATGTGGACTCCATGCATGATCTGAATCTGGTCCTTAGAGTCAAGAATCAAGAAAACTAAAACAACAAAAACATCAAATGATAAAATTATTAATAATAAATTATTAAATAGTGTAAAAAGTTGTATCTATAACAATGTAAAATTTAAAAACAAATATAAATTATCCATATTCTGCAACGGTTTGTATACTTTTTTTTTACCTTATGGAATCTGTGGACTGGATCCAGACCCCTGTCACTCTCTTCTCTGGTGCGGGTTTAATGGCAGCTTACGCTTCCATAAGCCTGCTCCATAAAGCATGCAAAATGGCGGTCCATACGACCGCTGATCCGCACAAGTATGGGAGCCCCCTCCCACACTGTACAATTAGCATACTTCACCCCGCCCCCTTTAGTGGCTCATACGGAACAAATTAACAGTAGCGTACCATCTCTAGGGCTCATGTGCCCTCCAGTCACCTTGCATGCATAAGTGGACTTACAGTCCTAACTCTGGATCTGGTCCTTAATGCTTAATGGAGATTTTATGCAACAGAATACATTTTAAAAACGTTTTGTTATATATACCAAAGTATTGGTGGAGACATCTTAATTGATTTATGTGTTGGCCTCGTCCTCTTTCAATTATTTCCTTTCACTTAAAGTTCTTTAAATAAATTAACATTCTAGACTATAATGACCAGAGCATTAAAGAGCTAAGAAAGTGGAAGAATGAAGATCCAGATTGCCATGACTGGTCGTATGCCTCAAAAATTGCAGCGGATCTAAGTGACTCAAGGTTTTTATCATCATTATTTTAATAATGTTTTAATATTATGATAGAAAGAAACATTTGCTTTACCTATTTAAATTGAGATCATAATTTGAGAAGTCAGGTTTCCTAAATTGTTTAAAAAGTTTGGAGCCTGTTGTCAGGTCTGTCCAATTTTAAATACTTTAACACTGTATAATGCAAAATACATGTGTTGCTATCCACAAGGACAAACAACATGGATCAAGTCCATACCTCTGCTGCTGTTATACTTAGAACTCTAAACGCAGTAGTAGTGAATATCCAATCTTTATCTTTGTAGCATTTTAACTCTGTATGGGCAAGGAGTGGCCACTTCATTTGCTCATATGTAGTTACGATCACAGGACAAGGCTCTATCTTAAGATGTTTGTGTAAGCATATCAAGATCAGGACCCATGTGACTAGGCTAAACTTGAGATTATCCAATATGTAATTTCACTGAATAGGGGTGAATGCTTGATATAAAGCATTATCAATGAATACTGAAAGCAATACCATCAACATATCCATATATGAGTAATAACTGGAACCTACATCCCTTCTAATTAAATGACTTTATAGTAATGAGCAACACTAAATCCCATTAACAATGATAAAATAATAACTTTCTATAGGCTGACAGTGAAAGTAAAGGGATTTTTAGGTCATCAACCTGCTTGGTATGTTATTTATGGCTGGTGCAAGAAAGGTGATTTTAAAAACCAGGGTCCGGATTTACAGCTTCGTAGTTTTCGTCTTACGTACGTTGTTTTAAGAATTGAGCAACTCGCATGTTGTAGTTTATTTACGCTAACTATGTACCATTTCTGTATGTAGATTGTGTAAGTGCGGTCTTTGGACCGTGCTTTCACAGTCTTCAAGTGCCTTTTCAATAATATCTGAAGGGTAGTTTTGCAATAGTAAATATTGTTTTAATGAGGAACTTTGCTGTAAGAAAGACTATGTATCAGAACAGTTTCTTTTAAGTCACAAGAACTGGGGATCTGTAGACATAGCTTATCTAGATTTTAGCAAGGCTTTTGACACTGTGCCTCATCGAAGACTGTTAAATAAGCTAGAAAATTTAAGGTTGGACTTAAAGCTAGTTGCATGGATACAATCTTGGTTACAGGATAGACAACAAAGGGTTGTAGTAAATGGAATCTCTTCTGGGGATGGTAAGGTAACCAGTGGAGTACCCCAGGGTTCTGTACTTGGACCAGTGCTATTTAATATCTTTATAGGTGATATTGCCTGTGGTATTGAGGGTAAAATATGCCTTTTTGCAGATGACACCAAGATATGTAATGGGTAGACACGCCAGGTGGGTTACAGAAAATGAGGGATGATCTAGGTAGACTGGAGGAATGGTCAAGAGTGTGGCAACTGCAGTTTAATGCCAAAAAATGCAAAATCATGCACTTGGGACACAAAAACCCAAAGGCTCAATATTTCCTTAATGGCATTACATTAGAATCTTCTGAGGAGGAAAGGGATCTAGGAGTCATTATTTCCAGTGACTTGAAGGTAGCCAACCAATGTAACAAAGCAATGAGAAAGGCAAGTCAGATGCTTGGTTGCATAGGGAGAGGAATTAGTAGCAGAAAGAGAGAAGTAGTGATGCCCCTTTATAAATCATTGGTATGCCCTCACCTAAAATACTGTGTTCAGTTCTGGAGGCCATATCTCCAGAAAGACATAAATACATTAGAGACTGTGCAAAGAAGAGCAACTAAAATGGTCCATGGCCTTTGTAACAAATCATACCAAGAAAGGCTAGAGGAACTAAACATGTATAGCTTGGGGCAGAGAAGGGAGAGGGGGACATGATAGCAGCTTTCAAATACATCAAGGGTTGTGACCAGCTAGAGGATGTTAGCATTTTTCAAAAGAAAACGTGTAATAGAACACGAGGGCATGGATATAAACTGGAGGGTGGTAGATTCAAAGGAAATGTGCGGAAAAATTACTTCACTGAAAGGGTGATAGATAATTGGAATTTTCTCCCATCTGAGGTGGTTGAGGCCAATACAGTAGAACAATTTAAACATGCTTGGGATAAATATAAGGGTATCCTAAATTGTAAACCAAATTGAGGGTAAATAGGGTCTAGGGTCAATATAGTTTTCAATAAACAAATGGGCAGACTAGATGGGCCATGTGGTTCTTATCTGCCATCACTTTCTATGTTTCTATGACTTCTAGGAACACTATCTAGCAAGCTTTTCCTATATTTAACATACTTATTAGTGTCCACTTCCTTTTTATAGTTCTCTGTCATAACCTTTCCATCTCCTTTTCTAACTATGAAATCTAGGTAGTCTATGGTCTCTCTGCTCATGGTGTGAATGAAACTTAAACCAACAATGTTAAAATTAAGATGAGAAATAAAAGAATCAATTGATGATAAATCCCCACACCAAACAAAAAACAGATTGTCGATGTACCTGCCATAGTAAACCAGGCTCACCCCAATTGGCCCTGCCAGATATATTGTTGTTCAAATCGGCCCATGTAGAGGTTGGCATAACTTGGGACAAACCTGGTTCCCATGGCGGCAACCCGACGTTGACGGTAAAAAGTGTTATTAAAAAGAAAATCATTGTGCTCTAAAATAAAAGTGATGAAGTCCAAAATGAATTTTTTGATGAGTGGTGCCACTGGCGGTACCCCGACGTTGACGGTAAAAAGTGTTATTAAAAAGAAAATAATTGTGCTCTAAAATAAAAGTAATGAAGTCCAAAATGAATTTTTTGATGAGTGGTTCCATTGAAGCGACTGTTCCAGAAAGTGATTGACAGCCTGTAGGCCCAGATTATGTGGGATGTTGGTATATAATGCTTCAACATCACATGTCCCTCAATGTGAGGCTGTCGATCACCTTCAGGAAGGCAGTGGACCAACCAAAGGTTGTAAAAAACAATTGATAACTTGTGAAAGATTGGATGTTAAAGACCCTACACCTGAAATAATTGGTTTCCCAGGAGGTAAGGTGAGGGATTTGTGAATTATTTCTGTGATCATCTAATCTGGTCTCTCCTGTTGCCATGTGTAGTTGCTTTCTTACTCTAAGAGGAATCCATTATCCTTTATAAGAATGCATATCTCTGTTTATTATATGCATAAAACGTGTTATTAAAAAGAAAATAATTGTGCTCTAAAATAAAAGTGATGAAGTCCAAAATGAATTTTTTGATGAGTGGTGCCATTGAAGTGACTGTTCCAGAAAGTGATTGACAGCCTCTGGGCCCAGATTATGTGGGATGCTGGTATGTAATGCTTCGACATCACATGTCCCTTAATGTGAGGCTGTCGATCACCTTCAGGAAGGCCGTGGACCAACCAAAGGTTGTAAAAAACAATTGATAACTTGTGAAAGATTAGATGTTAAAGACCCTACACCTGAAATAATTGGTTTCCCAGGCGGCGAGGTGAAGGATTTGTGAATTATTTCTGTGAACATCTAATTTGGTCTCTCCTGTTGCCATGTGTAGTTGCTTTCTTACTCTAAGAGGAATCCATTATCCTTTATAAGAATGCATATCTCTGTTTATAATAATTTCGGTCTTAAAAACTTTTGTGGTACATATTCAGTTAACAATGTGACCTCTTTTTTGGTATATAATAAAAAAAATCTATGTAAAAAATATGTATAAATGAAAATGTCTGTTTAAATAAACTTATATCAGATATGAATAATGCTCTTTTATAGGATTCTCTTTCTAGTAATGGATGCCCCTTTGTCTGGTATGATCTTTTGAGCCAAATCTTCTCCTCCTCCTGAGGTCTATATTTTTAGACTATGTCTCATGAACACCTTATTTAATGCATCATATATTGTTTCAATAAGAATTTCTTTCCCTTATGTGTTTATTTATTATTGTTGAAATTAAGAGTTATCCCTACTAACATTATGTTTGGACAATGACCCTTCAGGATATTTTTATTTTTTATATCTATCTATCTATCTATCTATCTATCTATCTATCTATCTATCTATCTATCTATCTATCTTTAATTATTTTTCATACTTTATTATTTTATATTTTATTTTTTATTATTTATCTTTATTAATAGTCTTATATTCTTTATTTTTTATTTTTCTTGTTATGTTTGAATTTTTCACTTTCTGCCTCTTTAAGAACTCCTCTTTTGTATAAGGGGTATATAGTGATGTCTCTAACTGATTAAGTTTTACATTTTATTACTTTTTACATATTAGATGTGGATATTATATATTTAGTATCATAGGATGTTAAGAAAAACCTGCTTATTATAAACATGCATAACACCTACAGACAGTCTCAAACCACACATTCAAATATGCATTCACATGCATTACAGAAATACCATATACAGAAAGTAGAGGACTCACACAAAATCTGAATCAAATTACAGAAAAAGCCTTTACAGACATATAGAAATAAATGAGACTAGTGACCTACAATAGACCCTGAAATAAATTGAGAGCATGCAGACTAGAGGGTAGAAATAGGGATGCACTTCAGTGGTCGAAGTGGAAATTTAGAAGTGGCAGTATAGACATTTAAAAGTGGCGGTATGAAAATTTAGAAATAATGGAAGTGAATGGGGATTTAATATATATTATAAGTGACAGTATGGCATACACCCGTATACACCCTCACTTCGAGCCCTGATGCACTTTTTAATGTAGCTGGAGATTATTCTGGGAAAAAGTGTTGATATATCGTCCTGCTAAATACTGGCATACATGAAATCCATAATGCATTCCAAGCCAACCAGACTTAAGAGTAATGAAAGAGAAAATTATGTATTTTATACAATAAAGCACAAAGATTACAGTAAAGGGCATTTAACAGGATGAATGATGCTTCATTACTGTGGTGTAATTACGACTGAAAATGGAGAAGGTGATTTAAATGGGCGCAACCATAGTGATAGATAAATAAATAAATGCATAAATAAATACTTACAAATATTGGTGAAAAAAAACAACAGAATCTAAATATATAAAATATATGCAAGTGTATAAAACAGAAAATGGAAGAAATATATGTGGTGAGAGTGTCAGTAAAAAACTAATATTGGTACTCAAAGTTAGCAATCACTTAAAATAAATATCTCTTTTCAACAAGCATAAATACTGAAATTTGTAAGGCTCACAGTTTTGTGGTCTTAGGTAGTCAAATTCACGAAAACAAAAGTCTTGTGATAGAGAGGTTTTTGTTTTCTTTTAAAGTGATAAGCTGCATAAGAGATTCTTCTCCTCAGTGTTTTTGGGGTGAAGCTTTATTTTTTTTTATATCTGCACAGTGAAGGATCCTTTTCAAGTCTGTGTGTATCCTATAAAGGAAAGCACACAGCTCCTTTTCTATTAGAGGTGTTAACAGCTTTTATTCCCTCATTTTTTATGGGGATAGATGAGCAGAGAAAACTCCAATGTATAAAATCAATGTGGCCAATTTATTATATACTAATAAAAATATACATATATTCTGATGTTTCTAAATAAAAAAATGGAATTTATAAAACCAATAAAACAGAATAAATAATACCCCCCAGGGGTGGGGGAGCCCTGTACCGGATAGCAGGAGATTGGGATGCAAAATAAGATCTTAACCTAGGATAAGTGCCTCTAACAGCTTGCGTCTCAAGGAAAGCTTTAAGCACCGCCTGTATATGTAACCCATCAACCCGTTTCGACAATGAAGTCTTTATCAAGGTAGTCATGGTAGTGTGGTGTAATTACCCCTGACAGACAGGAGACTTCACAACTGTTTGCCACATATTATTAAAACAAGTGTTATCTAACTGCCATATGACATTATTTCATTTATTTACTATAAGCTAATTGATTTACAAGTAAGGCTAATATACTTTCAATGGGAACTAATTGTGAATATTTGGGCCATTTTTCTCTTTGTTTTTAAGCTATTTTCAGTGTTTTACACTGTTTGATTAATATGTGATCTTTTAATATTTTGCATTAAGGTAATTTGTTAATTCATTATTTGAATACATTTAATACATCTGGACATGGTACTGGATCCGGATTTAATAACGTCAGGTGACTTACGCAATTCATTTGCGTAAGTACCCTGACAACTAGCATTGGCGCATGCCCGCACCAGACGTTGCTCAAGTGTACCTTCTGTCTGAGTTTCATATGTTAGAAGGTACGATGAAGAGGCAGAACCTTCAGGTAGGCATTCAAATGAAGGGTTTGGAAGCCCAGATATGTATTGATCCATGTCCGTACGAGATCAAGGCGCAAAAGTTAAGGTAGGGTTCTGCACAAGTAAGTTTTCAGAATTACTACTGATAGAGGGGACTGATGGGGTGTGCACTCCCCTCTACCTTGCTTTACGTGCATGCGGAGGTATGGAACTATGCTTGTGAGAGGGGAGTGAACCCGCCTGTTACTCCTCTTTCTCTCATGGAGTTATGGATATCTCTGTGTCCATAATCCACCTTTAACTTCTCAGCACAATCTGGGTCTGTACGTACAAAGATCCGTGTGGATCTGCTCACCGCCGCCCTGTTTGCCTGATCTGCATGCCTCCGTTACAGGGCTTTGCCAAGCGGAAGGCAAGGGCTGCCTCGTCGAACAGAGTTCTGTTTGCATGGAGATCCGTTGTGTAACACCTAGCACAAGCATTCACAGATGTTGCTTGCAAGCAATTTGTGTACAGTAAGTCCCCTTGCGTTATTGAGTGCCTAGTTTGAGGAATCTCTATACATTTTGACCCTCTGTGTCCTGATGTATTATCGTTTTAAGAGGAGCTGACTTAACCAAACAACTTCTTGATAGGCATAAGCTGCTGAGATGTATTTGTATTCTGTTGATGAAAAAGCAATGATTATTTGATGTTTGATGTTTATTAAACCATGAAAGTGAGCTATTTACAAGCTTGAGCACTTAGACACTCGTTGACTTGCAATCCCTGTAATCATCTGCTAGATATAAATTTATATATCCTGTCAATTAAACATCAGCTGTTTCTGTCAATATTTGGTTCAAGTTTTGGGTGTGTTTAAAGTACTCTATGTATAATTGCATTCCACTCTCACTGCCAAGGTTTATTCACATGTCTACAAAAAACAAGACATAGCTACTAAAATATCTGGCTGTGTAGCGGTTGCCACATATTTAGAGGCCCCCACGACTTGTCTGTATTATTCATTACTTAGTTGAAGGGACTCATTTTGAAATATTTGTGTTCTATTGGGTTCGTTTTCTTATTGCTTTTGTATTTCTGTGCCCTAGACGATGGTGCCATATATGGATACAGTTAATATGCTCCTGATTAGCAGCTTCTTTGAATTTAAACTAATATAATTCATCTATAATATTTATTTCTGCAAAGATAAGAAATAAATCCAGGGGAAATCCCCAGATATATAACTCTGGTGCCTCTCTATAGGTAGTAACCAGATAATACCAAGTGTTACCAGCAGCACCTACAGGGGTCACCACTCCCCTATAAACAGAAAATAGAAATGTATATAATAAGGTGCGCTTTGGTATTTATTTCTGCAAGACTGTGGCTTCCAGTTGTAATAATATATATGCTGCCTTGTCACAATATGTCCTTTCTTGGTCCTTGTTTTACAACAGAGTGGTGGCAGTTGAGGAAAATTGATCCTCCAACATGACATCTTCTGGGTCTTCACATTAATTATAGTCAGAGGAATGAATAAACCTTACACTTGAATTGTGAGTGTGATTTTTACTTTATTTGTCTGCCACATATTGCCTTTACTGTAATTTAGATTGTTTGCTTAATTCTTTCTATTACACCGCGGTGCAAGCATTTTTCTCATTATTTTTCTCCAGGTGTGGGTTGGTGGTTAGAATGGCCCTTATTTTGAAAAATGGCCATTTTCTACCACTCTTTTTTGAACATAGAGCTGCTGAGAAACTTCCTGCCATGCTACAGACAGGTAGGCAACTCTCTCTATTTCCCAAACCCCAACCCTTATTCCAAGTCTTATTACCCTAAACTTCCCTTCCTTGCAGCCTAACCCTAAGTCACCCATTTTCCAATCCATCCCCTCCTAGCAACCTAACCATAATACTCCCTTCTCTGCAGCCTTACATTAAGATTTCTGCCCCCATAGCCTAACCCTAAGACTCCCTTCCCCACAGCCTGACCCTAAGACTTCCCTTCTCCAATCCATCCCCTCCCAGCAGCCTAACCCTAAGTCTCCTTTCTCAAATCCATCCCCTCCCAGCAGCCTATTCCTAAAACTCCTTTCTCTGCAGTCTAATCCTAAGTCTCCCCTTCTCCAATCTATCCCCTTCTGCATCCTAACCCTAAGTTTCCCTTCTCCGCAACCTGAACCTAAGACTTCTCGCAGGCTAACCTTAAGACTTCCTTCCCCACAGCCTAGCTGGCCTTTTCCTTCTGCATGCCTAAACCTCGCCAGACAGGTGGGGCCAGGGGGCCAGTGTCCGATACGCTGGTCGTACGGAGCTTAGCACGCCCATACTGTACAATTTAAATGGCTATCCCCACCTCTGTGTAGTAACTCGAGCATCCGGACTATCGTCGTATAAAACGCACGCAAAATACGCTCAAAATACGCTCGCTGTACGCTCATGTCCTTCGGACGACCGGAAGTTGTCATACTGCACATGCGCAGTGCGTTTTTTTGCCCGGTTTTACGCTCCCGACCGGCGTACGATCGCTCGCAGGCGTAGGTCTGGATCAGGCCCAATGATACAGTTGATCTAATAGAATGGGTTGTATCATTGTTGATGTTGTAAGGGTTGAAATGAAATTATACCTAAAATAACTAGTAATCCATTTTGTATATCTGTATCCATTTTGTTCTCTGAATAAGTACAGCCAGAAATTCAGTTATTTTGTGCATTTAGAACAAATAGAAGGTTATGTGAACAAAACATTTTTGATGTTATGAGTAAGCTTGTTTAGAGAAACTTTGCAAAACAGAGCCTCATAACGGGCCTTGGCCTCGAAGATGACAGTGTTAAATACTGTGTATGAAATATGTACCCCAAAAGTACTGCCCTTGGATCAGTACGTAATTACCCGCTATGATCCGAAAGTTCGGACCGCAATTGCGAAAAATAGCAAAGATGCGAAAGATCGTTTCAACTTACGAAACCGTATTTACTCAGAAGTACAGGGTAACGACAAGGCACAGATTCCAACAGCAACAAGCGCAGCGCATCCACCAGGCGGTCAAGACGTCAATCCAATCGTCCCACAGGATAAGAAGGTGAAGGAGAGAGAGAGATCAATGTCCCAAATCAGAGTCTATTTAAAGTCCACAGATGAAAGGAGCCGCCGAACTCCTGCTTGATTGGAGCAATTTCAATCCTCTGCTGATGTTCGCTTCTCCATTGGTCTTTGTCCTCAGATGGTCTCCCATTGGTCCTGGTCATCCTTTTGTTCTTCTCCTTGGGGGGTCGAAGTAACTTCCTTCACACATTCAGACAAAATATTAAACTAACCTATGCATTGCGCTAGCTACTGCCGCAGACATGCGGTCTTAACAGCATCTAGCTAACAATATTCATCATAATTTAAGCTACCCTACAATACTAAACATGACACACTTTGTACATTCATTCGCAGTTTGGCGATCTTTCCTTGATTACTCCGTCTGTAGAGAAAATACGCAGTTTTAGTAAAAAGAAACATTTTCATACATTAAGTGGTTACAAGCTGTATATGTTTTTATGTATGTGAATATGTGTTATATGAATTTATCGTCGAGTGAAGAAAAGCCCGCGAAAGCGTGAACGCGCTTGCGAACGAACGCGTATGCGCGTACGTTCGCTCGCGTGCGAATTTTCGCGCTCTTTTTCAAGTCCTTTGTTCTGTCACTATGTAATGAATGGTGTGGATATGATTCGATTAATTTTCTGTTTCGACAACAGTAACTGACGAGCTTGCGGTTAAGCCTTATTTTATTGTTTTCTTTTGCTAATTAAATTACTATTTCTTTTATTTTGCTAATTAAATTCCTTAAACTGGTGTATGTGACAAGCACATTATAAAAATCTGTATGTTAAGGTAATAAACCAGAATTCATTTGGAAGACTCAGCTACGCGTGTGTCTCAATCTGATTTCTCCAGCCGGCTGTCTTATAGTAAGGTATCCTGACAGAACGAAGATCCTTGTAAGACCCTCTCCGTGGAAGGTCTAGGTGGGGGAACACCTCCAACAATGGAGTAATTGTCGCTGTTACGCGGATGTAACAAATAATTGGGACTCAAAATCCATACATGATCGAGTCATTCTAAAACACTTTGAAATGTACTTATATGAACTCTTGTGACAAAAAGTAATAAAGGTTTTGTTGACTAGTATAACGTAATGCAATTAAGCAGTGTGATGAAGCAGTGTGATTAAGCAAAGCACTTTGTGATACTGAGTATGATAATCTGAGAAAAGTAATCAGAGAGCAAAAACAAGTTATGCAACTAAAGATTACAATCTGAATTATTGAATATTCTTATAAAGACTAAAGAACGCTGGGCGTGTGTGTGTTAGGGAAAGAACAAACACAATGATTAATGAACGTTATTGTTCGTTATTGTTGAGTTAAATGCATTTTAGTGAGAATGGGCCTGATCCATACTGTAACATCACCTGTTAAACTGGATACACAGTGGAATATTTTCTGACAATTTTCTTGCCTATCACACCAGTGGTCGAAGTGGAAATTTAGAAGTGACGGTATGGACATTCAGAAGTGGCGGTATGAAAATAGAAAAATAATAGAAGTGAATGGAGATTTATAGGTTTTTAATTAGACCAGTGGAAGAAGTGCCGGTATGTCATACCCCCGTATTCCCCTTCACTTCGAGCCCTGGATCACACAATAACCATCAGTTAGCTCTGACATCTTAATAGTGTGTACTGTGCAAAGATTCCGTACAATCGTGCGAAAGCGCTTCCACTTTTAGCTCTGTCCCACCCCATCAGCGTAATAAATACCAGGATACAGAATGATGTCCTGTTACATTGAGATACTTTGACAACGGCACATACACAATAGTACTAAGCAGTGGTATATTCCGATCACAGCAGCCCTGATTCACATTTAATAACGTACCTAAACATACGCAGACTCTGTGCATATCTTGACGATTTTATGCAAATTGTGCACGTTCTACCCAGATGTTACGGTAACCTGTTACGCACAGTGTTCAACTCCGTGTCTAATGAGATCTGTAAGAATAAGCTTGCCAGTGCTCTGTAAGTTGAAAAGAATACAATTAAGTTGCCCCTTCACCGAAAACACTGTTGTACAGAACGTCATTGGCTTGCGTAAATTCACTGACATACGTTGGTCTGGATCTACAAATTGTAGAAATCTACAAATACACAAATACTACAAATACTACAAATACTACAAATACACAAATTGTTTTATATATAAAGTGGATGGGCATAGAACACATGCCCCCTCTCACCCACGGAGGAGACCGTGAGAACCTATTATTGCACAAAGAAAGCGCCTGGATTTTTAGATTGAGTTCCGTGTCCCCTTCTGGTTTGAATGAACAGCTCCACTTCCCTGTTTTCTTAATAACTGAGGTCGTTCATTGTCTCTTTACTAACTTGATGCACATATTGGGCCTGATCCCGAACTACTCTTTGAAGCGATTTTACGCGCGGCGGAGACGTAAAATCGCTGTTTAGAACGCACTGTGCATGCGCACCATAGAAAATATGCACATTCACGTAGCGTAATTGTGAACGTATGGGCCATTCACGTATTTGTCACGTAATTAATGTACGGCACACGTAGTTCTGGATCTACCCCATTGTATTTTCTCTTATTTTGCTTAATTTTATTAGTCAACAAAGAGTTTACCTTTGTGGATTGCTGATCCATTATATTTCTGGGTCTTAATGATTGTTCATCTATTTCCCCATACACCAGAATAGTCTTATACTATAATGCATTTAACGGTATTCTTGTCATGCTTTTTGTCATGCTTTCTTCACTTTTTTGGTCTTCTGATGCTGTGTTTTAATTAACAGAATCTGCTGCTTTTAATTTGCATGTTTTTGTGTTTAGGACGCCACTGTTGCCAGGATACCCCACGGCCAATGATCACCGTGACGCACCGCTCACAGCGTCTGTTGCCTAGCAATGGGCAGAAGAAGTGCTGTGATACTGGCATTTCCGGATTTGAGGCAGCGTGCGTGCTGGCAAGGATCGAGCGGTGGTGAGTCTAATCATATTTTATTTGTCTATTTAAACTGTGTTGTGTGGTGTATTCTGTTCATATGCTGTAAGTTGTAACCCTGATGAAAATCATTAATATATGATTGAAACGTCGGTGCTGTTTTTAAATAAATACTTTTTTCATTCAATTTGGATTTTGTGAAGCCCTGTGAGTGCCTTCTATTGTGTGGTATA
>WWET01001770.1:309057-319318 GCA_011038615.1 Limnodynastes dumerilii | reverse complement strand
CTTTTTCCAATCCCCACTCTGAAACAGCCCCAATGAGATTATTATCAAATAATATGAAATAAATGAATGTTTAAAAAAAAAAAAAAAAAAGAAACCCAACACTTAGCACAAGGCACGTGCAGCATTTCCGCTGTGGAGGGTCATCCCGTGGCAGCTTCCTGGACTTAGACATGTCTTGTGTCTACTGCAAAACTGTACGGTGCATGCTTACGTTATGTTCAGGTCTGAAATGGGCTCACCTGTGGGTATACACTGCTGCTGTACCGTGACTACATCCGTCCACCTCTTCTCTACCTGAATCGCTACGTTTGTGTGCTTCTATTCAGTTCATATGTGGTGCACAGAGATACTCACCACTGGACTTACATTCCAGTCTCAAATGACTTTTCTGACTGTTTTGTCTTCTTTTACAGTTCTAAAAGCAATTTTTCTGGATAAAAGAGATGATGGTGAAGCTAAATCACGTCGCTGTGTGCAATATTATGCAATGTTTAAGCATTCAGTGGATATCCAGAATTATTATATGCTTCACATTTTATGTAAGATTGACTGCAACTGTACAGACCACTGGTAATTCATCTACTTATCTTTGCTTATTTTACATTCTTACTTTGAGATAAGCGTTGAACATGGAGGCTTATCATATATCTGCAAAGGTGTGTAGCTAATATTTAATCATTTTATTTTACAAATAGAACGGCAGATTAGCTACTAGTTATTCATAGTTAAGAGTGAGTTAGGTGTGGACAGATCCACACTTATCTCACTCTTCCAGCCCCTAACCCACCCCCCGTTTTTAGGAACCTTATGACACCTACAAGTGCCATAGGACTACCTTATCTAACCATGCAGAGTTTCCATCTTAAGAAGGAAACCACGCATGGACCTTTCCTCTCCCCGCCTTCTCCCCGCCCTCCACGGCTAATCTTAATCCCTCCCCCTCCCACTTCTTCCTAATCACTCCTGGAGGCGGCATTACGCCACCTCTTTCTACTTAAACTACTCTGTGCGGTCTTTAAAGGCCGCACAAAGGCAATCTACGTATGACCTACTACGCATGCGTAATTTACTAACTATACATACCTAAGAAGCAGAAGCGGGCCAATGTGCTGGGGCAGCTTTCCATGTATTATATTCCATATTATATAACCTATAGCTGTGTCCAGTTAAACCTTTCCCAAAAAATAGGGAAAAGACTGCCTTACATGGTGGGAAATTGTATGCATAGCAGGCCCATCTGCTGGGGAACGTTGAGTAGAGCATCATAAATTATTATTCAAAAATTATTTAAACTCTGTTTACTTACCAGTTTGCAGCTACAGGCTTCCTGCAGAGATTAGACAATGGAGCTCACGTCACCCATTCAATGTCCTACAGAAAAATTGAAAACCTCATCTTGTGAATTGAACGGGTGATGTCCG
Source organism: Limnodynastes dumerilii (assembly GCA_011038615.1). NCBI lineage: Eukaryota > Metazoa > Chordata > Amphibia > Anura > Limnodynastidae > Limnodynastes > Limnodynastes dumerilii. Next base: position 317,897 of record WWET01001770.1, on the reverse strand, counting down.
CTCCATTGTCTGATCTCTGCAGGAAGCCACAAGCTGCTAAATGGTAAATAAAAAGAGTTTTAATGATTTACTAATGGGGCTGCAATCTGGTTCTTCCCCACCATGTCATGAAATAAGCATCATGGCAGAGGAGGCTTTATCTGGACCCAGCTGTATAAATTTGAGCAACTACCATTTCTGTGCAATAATATTTAAGGTTAGTTGGTGGTTGCTCAAACCAATAAATAGGTGCATGAGATGCAGGGGTGATTTCTACAGAAACAAAGGAAAAATGCCCCAGCACACTGATATTACCCAGTAGCTATTCTGCTATTAAAATACTCTACTTATTGTTTACCATTGGATTCACTTTCCTAGAACAGATTGCATCCAAAAAGAGATTTTCAAGAACAGTCATTTTATCCCTATACATGAGAGTACTTAGAAAGTTTCCAGACACCTATTTTCTACTTTGTTTCTATACATTGCACTGATTGAACCGTATTCACAGATGCGTTCATGTTTTTAGGTATGTTTTAACTGCGCATGTTAATAACTTTTTTTTTTAACGTATATAAATATACGCACGTATGTGCTTTAGGCACGGACATGTGAATCGCACTTGGGGACATATGTACGGATGGGCTGGGTTGGACGTACTGAAAATTTACATGAAAGTGGGTGGGGGGAGGCATTTAAAGGAACGCTTAAGGGCGTGGTTATAAAGAATCAATACAATGCGTTTCCCAAACCGCGAGTAACAATATTGTGAATGAACCCCACTGCCATTCAATAAGAGAACGTTTTTAAGACCAATTTTCATGAATAAGCTGTATGTTGATGTATGAATTGCTCTTACTTTCAGTTGAACCGCCTTCCAATTTACAGATTGATGACCTTGGCTATTTGGGGCTGCTGGATATAAGTTGGCAGCCGCCAGCTTCTATGGATAACATGAGTCATTGCATGGTGCGCTATGAGTTGCATCACTATGACTTTAATGAAGGCAGATGGAAGGTAAGAGAAGACAATGATGATTTTCATAGTTAGTCATCTTCTGGTACATAAAATAAAATGTAAAATCAGTAAACCCCTATAAACAAATAAAGCAATAATTATTTCAACTCTGTGTTGTTTTTTGTCAGGAGACCAAATACTTCACACTTAACTTATAAGTAATAGAAGCAAATGGCTCATACTGTCAATAAAGACATGCAAAAGTGTTATATAAAGGTCATTAAAATTATTGGGAACAATCACTTAGGTCCGTATGCAGACTCCCGGATGTATAACATATACGTCCGGAGTTCTGCGGTTTTTACTACGGCGCATGCGTTGTTTAGGTTTTTTCTGTGTATGCTAATAAAATAACTAATTTTCTTTTTTCTTGTACAGTCAATTAGGACAAAGCATCAAACATACAGAACAGCATTTAATTTCGCAGAAAATGTTATCATAAAACTAAGAACATACTTGAAAAGCGCATGTACAGATGGAAAGGAAGTCGTGAGTGAGTGGGTAGAAACAAATCACATGTTAGTTCCTTTGCAAGGTAGGTAATAAGTACATTATAACAGACACAGAAGGCCTTATGAACATTCGTGTGCACATAGTGGGTTTTAGCATATTCAAACTTTTTCCCTATCACTAGTCCATGTGCAATGGTGGGTTGTATGCATTTGAACATACAACACCTTACGTTTCCAAGGCTGTACAGGCCATTTCACTTGGGTTGTGCGCATGCAAGTTATGTGTGATGCGGAGTTAAAAAAAAATACTCAAGTACAAGACTTCTAAGATTAGTAACGTTACCTGCTTAGCTCTTGGGTAGGTAGATACACACAGATAATGGGTGCTGGGTGGACTTTAAAACAAAATGCAATCATGGCAGACTATGCTTTGTCACTGTTGCAGGCTAATTGCATTTCCATTGCTAATGCTCCACAATAAATAACTCATAACTGTACATGAGGCCGGTGACCCCATGTAAGGGATTTTGTTTTGTAGATTTTTTACATATGCAAAATTTACATTTATTTTAGCAGTAGCACAAGCCCAAAAGTATATGTATGCATATGCGTGTGTAACGTGTGGGAAACTGCACCCTATAACAGAAACAGATCTGCCCCACCCTAGAGGTTCCTACAAGACACAGAAGAACCATGATGAATGAAACTGTGTTGTTCCCTTTCTTTGTTGCTGATTAGACACCTGGACTAATTTGCAGAGGTAACAAATACATTTAGTACGCAGCAACATCTGCCAGTGAACTGTGGGAGGGAACAGTTAAGGCATGGGAGAGGTAACTGTCTTCACAGGCTGAAGCCGCATACAGTCTCTTTTCATGAAGGTCACAGTATAACTTTTCACATGCCTTCTGCTTGTGCCCATGGGCAGTGGTGGATTGGCCATAGGACCTGCAGGGAATTTTCCTGATATGCTGGTGGCCTCTGGAGGCCACTCGGCAGCTCCTATTTTATTTGAAGAAGACTAGGATGTCATATCATGGGTCGTGGTTACTAAATTGATGTCTGTATAGAACAGAGACCATTGGAATGTTGTATGTATTGGTTGCTGGTCACTAGGATGCTGTATGTATTGGTTGCTGGTCACTAGGATGCTGTATGCATTGGGTGATGGTAACTAGGATGCTGTATGTTTTGGGTGGTGGACACTTGGGTGGCAGTGACTACCTGCATTGCATAGCGGGCACTATATAACTCTTTATTGGATTGTGAAATATTAGTCAGTAGATGTTATCTTTGCTTGTAACTCTTTTACATAACACACTTAAATGGCAATACATGACCCTGCCCCCTTATCGTGTATTTTGCAATGCTTTTATTATATATTTTTTTATTCTGTAATAATCCAGTGTACATATTTTTTTTACTCTGCCAATAGTGATCTCGCCCACATGTTGCCGCTTGCAGATTTTTTTCCAGGGCCACTTTAAGTTCCCAATCCGACCCTGCCCATGGGAGATGGAGATAAATACACTCAGACAAGGATTGTTACCTCTTGGCTGTCCGCTTCATAGACAATCTCTTCTCCTGTCACCACACCTGCAATAGACAGATTACCTTCTCCTGAGATCCACTCCCTGTGCCCCAGCATGTGTGGCTTCTCCAGGACCAAGTGTCCTCTACCCACTAACTGAGTCTAGTGCTCTCTATGGCCTTTCCTAACACCCCTTCTCCATAGAGGCTTAGTGCCTCCTCCCCAGGGTCTAGCATGCTCCTAACCTCAGGACCTAGTGCCCTGAACTAGTGACAGGATCTAGTACCCAAATGTAACAAGGTTGCCAATCCGGACACCATAACACCAGGCCCCCCTTACAGCTCCTTGTGTTTCCCACGCCAAGTTCTCCGCGTTTTGGTCCCCTTCCCCCAGTGCTTCACTATTGTACTGTACCAGATCCTCCACCATCACTCTCACCTATATAGTAATGGATATGCAATCAAAGGCTGATATGGAGCCTTCCGATTTGGGATGAGTGTGCTTATGTGCAATGTTCTGTTGAAAAATACATAATAATTGTGATAACTCTAAGCTAGTTTACTTGCAGCTACCTCACCCTGGGAGAACTCACTAAAGACATTTCCCATTATATGATTTTGTTTTTAAGTATTTGCTGCACGACTGAAAGTCCCAACAAGCGTCTAACTCATTGCAACACCCTGCACACAATACCAGCAGCACTCTGTGTATTTTTCTTTCCTATCTGTTTATCTGATACTGTCACATTATTTGATTGCTCAAATTGTAAAGTTTACACAGATGCGATCAAATGATGTGTTGTACTTTGCAGGTACAGGCATGATTGTTGCAAAGTTCACACTTACACATCATCATTCCAAACACTCATTTATCGTGTGATTGGAATAATAATCGCTGAAAAATCCAGTGTGTCCCCAGCTTTATTATGTACATAAACATCACGTATCTTGACTGAAATGCACACCAAGCTCTGCTGCACAGGGCAATTAAGTATGCATTGCTTTAAGAACGCACGAAATAGCAAAAATCTGCACTTGTGTTGTATGTGCTCTCCCATGACACTCCCCTCTGACAAATGGAATTCAGCTGACATCTGCGTGCCATAGCCTTACCCTAACTTCTCTATGTGTATCGTTGCTGACTTAGCAAACACACGTGCGAAAGTACTTAACCCAGCCCACGCTGTACAATTTACACCCACCCACATTACGTATTCTCCCAAGTCCGGAGGATTGTCACGCCACGTCGTATGGAGTTGTGCACCTGCGTAAATCAAATCCGTATGTAGTGAGATCCGATGCGTAACATCTTATATGCCTATGCGCAGATCGCTAAAAAAAGCCAACTTACTCACACAGCGTGCATATGTTTGTGAACGTTTTTAAGTCTGAATACGGCTCACATATAACAATATGTTGCCTGTCAAATTCCATTGCATCACTTTTATAAGTATTCAAGTGTCTATAATGAAGTAGGTGTTGTATGTTACCTTTTAATTATTAGAGCACTAGTAGAATGTTAAGCAGGGGGCACACTAAGGTTTTAAGAGACGATCTTCTATCTTTTCAAATCTATAGTAACAATTCTAGCTCCGACCAGCTTAATGACGTCCCCCGTGAACTGTATACCAGTTTCCTGTGGATCATTTCACAAACTGTTCAAATAAACCTTTGCTGAAATGATATGCTTGCCCACAAGGTGGAGCTATGCAGAAGTACGAATGGGAATTGTTAAAATGAGGAATTCTTAAAAGCCAAATCAGATGGTTATTATTGTTATTATTATTATTATTATTATTATTATTATTATTATTATTATTTCAGGAACCCAAGAATCAAAAGTAAAAGACTTTCATTGTATCTATTCCAACTTTGAAATTCTGACATGTAAGTGGAGTTCAGGAATAATTGGCAACAGCAACTATGAGTTACAGTATTGGTAAGCATGTTGAAATATGATTTTCCAAGTAATGATTTTAGATAGTGATTTGAAAGGGAATTTCCTCATAGAGAAACAACTTTAATACACTTCTATAATCAGCTAGGAAAACATTGGAGACTGTTTATGCAAGATTAAATGGGAAATGAGGCAGTGCTCTGAATTTATGAGGATCAACACACTTATCTTACAAGACTAGAATGGTCTGGCTAAAGTAAAACAGGTGACACACTACTATATTATAATGGAGCATATTATTTATCAGTTAATGGGCCCAATATAATAACTAAAACCCTATCACCACCAAAAATCGGGTCCCAGCTAAAACCCGGGTATTTGGTGGTGATGTGAAAGGTCCAATGTTCCTGGACCCGGCTCTAATGACCCGGCATTCAGACCCGTGAAAAAAAAGTGTTTTTCCCAGGTCTCACACAGGACTCGTGTCAGTGTGAAAGGTCCCCTGTTGCTTTTACAAAAAAACACCTGATTGGAGAGCCGCACACTGGAAAAGGATTAAGCGGCTGTTTAAGAGTTCTTGTACATCTCCTTTCTGGTCCCCCTGCAGTTCCAATATTCGCCACTATGAATTTAGTAGTTGCCTGTCTCCTTTCTGGTCCACCAATCACCGCATATTTATTTTGTAGTAGCCTGTCTCCTTTCTGGTCAACTTCTTTAAAAAGTCCCATGTAAGACATGGTTTAAGAGATGGAGATGTGAAAGTGGTATAAAGTATCCCCAATGGGGCTTGTCTCCTGAGCACCGAAGAATGTCCAGATGATGGGGGGAAACCATTAAAACACACACCAAACCTTACTCATCCCGATGCTTGTAGTCTGTGATCTGTGTACTGGAGGCTGAACCCTCTTCTGATCAGTGGGTTTTTGTCCCACAGGGCTCTGTCTGGAAATAATAAAGAGCTTTATTATGAAGTAATACAGAAGCATATTATGGGGGGTAAATTTTAGCACAATTAAAATTGAATAAGGAGCTTTATTATGGGAAATATATATTTTAAAACCCATAATAAAGCTCTATATTCCTCAATTGTGCTAAAATTGTCCACCATTCAATATTAAATATTAAACATGTGGAACTGGATCCAGAAGTAATACCAGATTCTGGATTCTAACGTATGGAATTTCCTATCCTAAATTCTGTGAACAATCCCCTGTCATACAGTACCAGTGCACGGAATTGAGTTCCATGCCCTGAACCCAACCTCAAGTATTTTGCAAGCAGCTCTATGCATGCAGAATACTGAATCGTACGTTAGGGCTTCACTAAGCCCTTTCTGTACATTAGCACGCTGGCCTCACCGACTATGTGCATTTCATATGCATGGTGAGTGGGCCCGTCCCACAGGTGGAGACTGAATTCTGCACAGAGCAAAGCTTCAGGCGTCTGTGCTCCGATGCAGAATTCTTGGTACTGCGCATGCGCAATACCAATTCACAATCAACTAATGTATGTTGCGTACGTAAGTCGCCTGACTTCCTTAGTCTGGAAGTTAGGATCTGGTCCGTGGAGTTTATAAATAACGTGCCATTTGTTATTTTTGTTCTGAAAGGCAAAGTGGCATGCCCGAGAAGAAGACCTGTAGCAGCTACATTACATCCAATGGAATAAACATTGGGTGTGTTTTTGGAGAGGAATTTGAGCTCTTCTCCGACTTTTTTATTTGTGTCACTGGAATTCCTGGCATGGATCCAATAAGATCGTCATACTTTATTTACCAGATACAAAATCTAGGTAAGATACCAAAAGATGCTGATATCCCTCATTCCTTTAATCAATGTTTTAAAATTGGAGTATGGTGGTCGTTTTTTAACATGCATTAATTATGGATCTGGTCCATAATTATGAGGTAATGAAAATTTTCTTCTTGTTCATCTTACAGGTAAACCCAGTATCCCAGAAGATCTGAGCTTTAGCAAAGCCCCACATAGTGAAGTCATTCTGCACTGGAACCCACCTAAGGGGAAATCTCCATCACATTGTTTAACATATGAGATTCAGTATGAAGACAACACAGATCATTGGAAGGTCGGTGCTGGGTCTATTGTTCTTTGATAGTTGCAATGTTTTATACTGAATATGGGCTGGATTATGCTTATAAGGTTCAGAATGTACCAAAACATTTTTTTCTAATTATAAGCCGCGGCAGTTAATGTTGATGCTCCCCTCTGGAGAACCAGAATTGTGAACTATTTAATATTGTCTATTTTGATTCTGGTATTTTAATATTGATGTAATAAAACTGTGCATTTGTTTTATGACAGCATTTGGATTGTGGCCTCTTAGTAATGAGTTCTTTATTGGTGTTGTGCATGCCTACTTTTTGCTTTAGTCTTTTTTTTATATTGCTATAACTTCTAAAAGAGTAAGGGGTCTATTCAATAATTCATACATATCTGCATGGGTAGCGCAATGCACCCAGCGGGGGTCCACTGCACGACAGTGCTGGGCTCTAGAGGCGTTCTCCTTGCACCACAGGCCGACCTCATCATGAGCTGTGTGATAGGCTACTGCTGTTGAACATCATAAGGTGCTTGCTGAGTCAATGACAGGCTCAGCAAGCATGAGGCTAAACATGCACTTTTGTTGCGCTGCAGCTGTCACACTGTCTGTATGACAGGCTGGCTGAGATAGCGAGGCAAATACCCCAAGTACCCCCCTCCCCTGGGCCTGAAGGCACATGCTTTTAGTTTGCCAGGAGGCACCTAATAACCTAGCACCAGCCCTATACACCTATGACCAATTCTGCAGGTTGGAACGTCAACATAAAGATTACAGTAAAGAAGATTAGAGATTGCATGGAAGGTGACTATTTATGGACATTTACTTGTTAAATCTTACAAACCTTCTACAATATAATATGAACAATTTTTTAGTGATTTCTTCAGTCCTGTAGCTTTACTGATTCACAAGGCAGTAGGAGAGCCAAATTACAAAGGAAACAGATGTTTGTTGTTGTATTTTCTTTCTAAACAGATCACTTTCTCAAAAGTCAACTCCCTAAGATCTAACCCCAATGTTGGCTCCCAGAGCACACAAGATATATCATAAAGCAGGTTTTTTGTTTTTTTTTGTATGTATTATAGGATTATACAACCTTTTATTGCCTTTGTTTATTTGAATACCTTTGATCTGTGATTATTTGCTTTATAGAACTGGTTCTGGTTGTGAGCTGATGAATAGAATTTAACTTCAGTTTGCAAATTGTCTTTTATGTGAATTGCACAGGTGTTTTCTATTTAGACTTGAAAGCTTTGAATGTAGTGTTATATATGTAACATTGCAGAGGCATAATACCTTTATTTATTATCTATTCATCATCCACCTTACGTATAGACCGGTGTTTACACATACTTTATTGGGGATCTGTCCATATAACATTAACCTGTTTATACTTTGCTGTGTTTGTGGGTCTGGGAGATACAGTAAAAAATTGACTATACAACTTCCATAAACTATGGACTGGATTCACAGATCCGTTTTCAGGGGGTTTTGCGGGCATATTTTTACGATCGGATGAACTGAACTTTATTTGCATAATTTACGTTAAATATACGCACGTATGTGCTTTAAGCACGGACATGTGAATTGCACTTGGGAACATATGTACAGAGGGGCGGGGTTGAAACACATACCTGAAAATTTACATGAACAAGGGTGGGGGAGGCATTTAAATGAGTCTTTGAGGGCGCGGTTACACTGAATCGAATGTACGGCATACCTATATGCATATAAGTATACACGTAAAGTTAGAGGTGGTCTATGGATATGTAAGTGTACGACTGCACGGCCGGGAGAGTGAAGTGTCATGGGTGTTGGTGGGTGTTGGTGGGTGTTGGTGGGTGTTGGTTGGTGTTGGTTGGTGTTGGTTGGTGTTGGTGGGTGTTGGTAGGTGTTGGTGTGTGTCG
>WWET01001770.1:297805-308678 GCA_011038615.1 Limnodynastes dumerilii | reverse complement strand
TGGGTGTTAGTGTGTGTTAGTGTGTGTTAGTGTGTGTTGGTTGGTGTTGGGGGGTGTTGGTGTGTGTTGGTGTGTGTTAGTGGGTGTTGGTGGGCGTTGGTGTGTGTTGGTGGGTGTCAGTGGCTGTTGGTGGATGTGGGGGGGTGTCGGTGGGTGTTAGTGGGGGTTAGTGGGCGTTGGTGTGTGTTAGTGGGTGTTTGTGTGTGTTGGTGGGTGTTGGTGGATGTCAGTGGGTGTTAGTGTGTGTCGGTGGGTGTTAGTGGGCGTTGGTATGTGTTGGTGGGTGTCAGTGGGTGTTGGTGTGTGTCGGTGGGTGTTAGTGGGCGTTGGTGTGTGTTGGTGGGTGACTTGGGGCAGGATCCAGACCTGTGAAGGACACCCACTTACGCACGTGGGATTTTTTAGCAGGGGCCTGGTTTAGTTCTTATGCGTGGATAAGTGGTTGTATGGACCGCAGATCCTCACGTCTATGTTAAGGCTGCCTTATCTGGCATAAAGACAGCACTAGAGAGGGGAGAGACAGGGGAGCCTCACTGCCCTCTTCCGTGCAGCTTTACATGTACGTATGTAAAGCATACGGGGGTCTGCATTCTCCGGTCCTTGATGCCTAGCAGCAATTTAAATAGACATTTGAAATATTTAATCGTACTCTACATTTTGGAACATGTATATGATTTGACTCCTGTTATTCTGTTTTTGGACCTTATCCAGTCCTCTGTGCGTGTTCCATACTCACGAAGATCTGGAAGTCCACACAGAAGAGGGTCCTGAACTCCCCTGTCACCCCCCCCCCTGTTCTGTACACTTATGTTCTGTCCAAACACAGATCCATGCAGAGCTGCCTACTGCCCCCCCTCACCCTCATCTACAGGCCAATCCCAAGGCATGCGGATTTGGTGGAACGCCCCATCGGACGGATCTCCTAGTGTACTGAACTGACATCCATAGCCGAACATCATGCGCAGTTGTTACGTACACCGACCATTACGACATCATAGGAAGGCTTCGCGCATACACAAAACCTTCTAGACAATGGAATTATATGTGAGCTTTATGTAATTCCCCTGGCAGACATACCCGAGGATCCATTGTTATTATGTGCTTTATCAGGGCCAGATTAACAATGGGGCTGATGAGACAACAATCCCAGGTCTCCATCTGAAAATAGGCCCCACACTCCTCCAGGGCTCCCTCTGCAGTACATAAATATGACATCCTCCTCCAAAGCATAGTTATTAGATCATTTTCAGCTTCAGACCCTTTTGGCCCTTAATCCGGCCCTGTGCTTTATTGATTGAGTTTTTTTTGCATATGTAAGTTTGTTTTTTCTGCTCGTGTAGTAAAACTCTGTTATCTTCCCCCTGTAGACCCTCACGGAGCAGATGGAAACTACATATAGCATTAACGCAACTAACATTTGTGTACGAGTCAGAGGAAAAACAAGCATCTATTGTGCTGAGGATGGCTACTGGAGTGACTGGAGTTCAGTTGCGTGTTGGACAGGTAAAGCAATTGCCCTTAAATGGTAGATAAACAGCGCTGTGTCTCTATAATGCTAATAGGGTGCTGGTCACATTGCTGGTCTCTCTTCGAATCCCACTCAAAAGCACTAAGATAAAGATAATGAACAGTATTTGGTTGAATTTCAGTCTTTTATGTGTAAGGATAAGGATTTTTTTAATCAATTATTTTATTGATCTTAAAGAGAAAAGCTTATGATAAAGCTGGCCATTCACTACAGCGATTGCTGACCTGATCATCTAATTATCGTATGATCAGTCAATAATAATGGAGTTTTCCAAATGACCAATAATCGTACCAGGAATGCATAAAATATGCTGGGCTCAAGCTCCCAATATCACTGCAGAGCCAATCAGCTGTCACTCTCAGCAACCCCTCCCTCTTCAGCATGAATGATCAGTTCTAGAAGGATCGGTTAGTGGCGCAGATATCTGGATCTTTGCTTAGGGGTAAATCGTTCCATTTATCGGCCTCCTCCTGCAGGGCACAACAATTGTGCTCTTGTATGGCCAGCTCTAGTCAGTATTAATTGATCACTAAATATAAACTATATATATATATATAAAATATAAACAACAAAATAATAACACATTAGCAGTACAACAGTTGCAGGGGGTGCAAACTAGAGTCACACCAAACACCTTGGATGAGGAACTCCATAAAATGAGTTACTGTTTGGGGGGAATGGAGCTTCCAAAGTTAAGAGGCCAGTGTACAGCAAACTCTATTCTCATTCAGAGAGTGCCAATAAAATTGACAATGCAGTAGTCGCTGACTTCAGTGTTGAATACAGTTGGGTCACAATGTCCACCAATTCTATTCCAGTGCATTGGAAATTGCCCCCCCCCCACAACCACAGCCCAGAAACCATTTAGTCACTGTTATCATATAAAGCTTTATAATTCATATAAAGCTTTATAGTTAGTATATGTATATATCACTCGCATTCTACTTCAACAGGACAAAAGGCCCTTACAGTACAATTAACATACCTTTCCCCCTCCCACCAGGGCAGTGATCAGAAATGTTGGAGCCTGGGACACATCCCCATGCTCAGCACCCTATGAGACATCACCCATGACATCACATATAGGTGGCGCACCACAGACCTGCATTAACAGCTGGCTGATGTACAGGGAAATCCTTCCCTGTGCATTGTCCCACTAATGTGCAGCTCTCAGCAGCAAGTATCTGCGTTAGATGCCGCCAATACCTGCTGCTGCAGAGCTAAGGTAAGAATTGGTAGGCCCCATCTGACTCTGGGACCATGTCCCGGCTGTCCCCTCAGATGGACAACATGCATATCTGACGACCGAAAAAGCCTTTCAGTGCGGAAACCTAGATTCAGAGGATCCATATTTGTGCGGAACGCCTTATGAGTGTGCATGTGCACTCTCAAAACGCCGGTATTTCCACTCGCAAAGAGCGTAAAGCGCCCACATTTACCAAGTCTGGATTTAGTCCAGTATTATTAATATTCTTGGGAATATTTTATGTTCTTAAATGTTGATTTACTAAAGGGTTATATTATCTAGTTATTTAATATAAAACAAATGCTCGGCACTTTGACTTATTTTATTGTGCATTAAAACAATAGGTAGATTTTATTGCATATATAGGATGTTTTCAAGTGAATTGGACAAGTGTTAAGTGAACTGTAATTACATTGTAAGAATGAATGTATGTATGCAACACACTGGTGCAAGTCATCCTCACGAATGGTGTCTTTTAGAAGTAGAGAAAACTAATTTTTGTCTGCCTCTATTTAAATAATGCATGTATTTTTGAACTTCTTATAGAATGGGTAGGTATGCCATTCGGCATACTTACCCATTCAATTTTTTAGAAGCCATCGGACCCATCGGGCTAGGCTACAGGGAGGAATGGATGGGAGAAGGGAAGACTTAGGGTTTGGATTCAGGGAGGGTATGGAGGCTAGAAAGGGAATCTTAGAGTTAGGCTGTGGGGAAGGGAGTTTTATGGTTAGGCTGTGGGGAAGGGAGACTTAGGGTTAGGCTGCGTGGTGAAAGAGAGGGTTAGGGTAATAGAAAGTGTCAGGATATTATCAAATATCGTGTGTGCAAATTAAATATCAGTAGAGAGTAGAGAGTGATCCTTAGTTGGCCCAGATCTGGTTTGGTTTTATGGCCCTAGCTGAAGGTAGTGGGGTAGAACAAGTTATGGCTCTTGTCAGGTTATGGCCCTGTCGTAAATGGATCAGTATATTGCGGGGGGTCATAAAAGGCAGATCTCTGAAGAAGAGTCTCTCCAGACCCCAAACTGTCACTTGTCACAAAGGTGGCGGCTGTCTGGAGAGGAGTAGGTTTTGCCTTTAAAAATGTGGTATAGATTCATAATGTTGTTCACTTCATGAGATCTTCTTGAAAGGAAGGAAGTGTTCCATATTCCCAAATAATCTACTGAATCCCAGGCAGGGAAGGTTGTGTGTAAGTCTTTCTGTGTTTTCCCCTTTTATTTTATAAGAAACTGTTTTGCATGTTGTATGTCCATTTTACTATTCTTTTGTACCTAAGTATTGTAATTATCATCATATTAAATATCAATTAATAAGTTCATGTCTCTGTGTTCTTACGGATTCACGTGTCAGACCCGCTCAGTTATTAAACGCTATTGACGGGTAACTGAAGAGGTCGTTCTGGGTTGATGATAATTCTGATAAAGCATAACGATGTTTGATTTGGGTAAAGGAGAACCTAAGACCTCCTATGAATAGCCTTGTTGGTGGCATATTTGGTGTGGGATAAGGGGCATTAGTCATTGTAGAACAGACCAGGTGGCTGTTGTGATTAACCTCTTGAGTCCCAGATAAGTCATAAAAGCCTCAGGTGAGGTCAGGGTCGTGACAGAAGGGTTAGAGTAAGAATTAGCAGGGTTGGGGCTGTGGAAATAGAGAGTGATGCAAACCTGTATGAGGCATGGTAGGAAGTTTCTCAGGAGCTCTGCCTTTGCAAATGTGGTGTTGAAAATGGCCCTTTTGTAAAAAGACCATTCTCATCGGTGGCACACACAGAGAAAACACACAGAGATCTGGTTCAGACCCCATTTTGCTAAAAGCTTTTCTTAAGCTCTACTTTGAACCAGGGGCCGTATTCACAGGTCCGTTTTTGCGCGGAGTTCAGTGTGTATTTTTACGATCAGAGTAACTGCACATGTGTAGTAACTTTTAGTTATGTTGAACTTACGCACCAAGGTCCATTAGGCACGTACTTGTGAATCGCACTTGGACATACATATGGAGGGGCGTGGTTGAAATCCGTGCAGACAAAGTTACGTTAAAGTGGGTGGGGGGATGCATTTAAATGACCATTTGAGGGTGTGGTTAACTACATACGCACGTACGTAAGTATTATACGCATGTAAATGCAACCGTAAGGATAGGTCTACGAAAACCCGTCCATGTGAGGGGAGTGTCATGGGTGTTGGCTTGCATCGTCCGTGCGTGTAATTGCGTACCTAGAACAAACGGATCTGTAAATACGGCCCCAGGTCAGCTATTTGCTAGTATTCTGTAACTATTCCTTTAAAATAAAACACTAAAGATGTTCTTGAAACAACCATCATTGAAAATATCAAAGCACAATATTGAAGGATGATTTAAATGTTTTGCTTTTCAAATTCTTGTGATTACAAATACTTTGAGAATGACACTGCCTTTAATTATTGGCTAACTTCTTTTCTCTTTCAGAGTCTAAATCTATGCCTGTGGACATATGGTTGTACTGTGTTGCAGCTGTCTGTGCTATGTTGACAGGTTTATGTATAGCTGGAACAATCACAATAGTCAGAAAGAAAAAGTAAGTTATTATTTTAATCCACAGATGAACAAATTTTCCAAAACATTATCATTATTCATATTTGCCGACTCTCCTTTAGGGAGACTCCCTGGCAGTTAGCTAAGATCACACTACTTACTAATGGAGACATTAATGAAAAATACAATTTGGTCTCTTGTTTATTAGCTACAGCGTCACCAACTTTTAGATTTTCTATAAAGAAGTCAGATGCAAAATGCACAAACGGGTTAAACACAATCCAGCCACACAGAAAAGAAGAGGAAGTTTAAGTCTGAATTCAGTTCTATGTCTGTGCATACTATGAGGTATCCTTGGCCATCGGAGCATTAACTTGGGGATATCGTATATTGTGTAGCTGTCTTTATGCTATAACAAATAATTCAACTCCAGAACTGATTTTCCAGCATCAGTTCCAAAGCCTTGTCGGTTTAACAGATTTGCCATACCGACGGTGGTGACCTATATTATGCACTTCTATAAATCTGTAAAGCACCATAGGCTGATAGACACAACCACTGACTTTAATGTCTCTTAGAAGCTATAGCTAGGGTTAAATTTATGCAAAATAAAAAACTCACTAAAAAGTGGTAACAACAGCTACACTCAACACAATCAATAAACTGGTCTTGCAGATATGGGATATTGGGATATTAAAATTAAAATCATTTTGACTGTACCATCCAATGTTTGACCAATGGTATTGTACTGTACAATTTTGGGCCAGATCCAGACCTACGTTTCCATTATGTTTCAAGGCATGGTGTATTTATGCTAGCATATTTACTAGACACTCCCCTCGGCTGTACGTATTTTTGCCGTTTTACACTTGCCAAACCCTACCTTAACTTTTCAAAGCGTAACTACTGATGCACATAAAGGCTTCATGTACGTAAGTGTCTAAGCCATGCCCATACTGTACGATTTAAATGCCTCACCCCGCCTCCAAAGTGTAATTACGGGTGTCATATGGATGTCACGCCCCTTCGTTCACAGTTACGCTGTTGATACGATGCTGGTACGTGCGTTCAGAGTTATGTGGCGTAACAACTGCCACGCACGTGCGCAGTACATACAAAATAGCGTATTTACGTCACCGGCTAGCATACTTAAGTCTGAATCTACCCTTTTATGATTTTCACTGTGCCAATCTATTTAGTAATTTGTGGCGTATGAACATTTCATGAGTTGTTATAATTTAATGTTATAAGGTTATATAACTAAGGTCTGTTTTTGTTACAGAAGCTGGTCAAAGCAGTTGCAGCACAAGGCAAAAGAACTGGCCCATGACATAGATCAGTGTTCTAGTCTTAAGAGCTGATAGAGCCCATCACTTAAATACCAACTTTCCAACAGGAATCGAACATCTATACCAAAGAGGAGAAGCAAAATACAATACCATCTAAAGGAATAGACCTATTGTTGTATCTTTATATGTTAAGAGCATAACCAGAATCAAGTTCTAAATGCCATTAATTCTTTATTTTAAAACTGGATTTTTAAAATTAGGTTATTTCTTGTTTACTTATTGCTGCTTTTTACTGAGACCCAGTCAGCCTCACAATATTAGTGGCAATCTATATGAAGAAGAATCCGGTGGAAACAAGGGAGTTTTAAGAAGTGATGGGGCTCTTGTGCAGGATTTGTACATGGACCCTCCCCCCCATCCCTTACCCTGAGATAGTACTGTCCCGATTCGTGGACCTCAAAAGGGGCGGGGCCTAACGGTCCAATTTAAGTCCCGTCCCTTTTTCAGCCAGGGACGTGGGACATTTCCACCGCAGGGGAAGGGGGACTCGTTCGGTTTCTATTTCTTCCTTTCGGGAGATCTTGGAGGGAAGACATAGATGTCGACTGGTCCCCCCTTCCCCTGCCAAGCCTGATATGTGGACTTGGGTGCAGGATGAATGCCACAGGGCCCCCCTGTTCTGAGGGGCCCATGTGCACTGAACACCCTGTACCCATTATAGATACGCCTATGGGTGGAAGTGTACACCTGGCAAATTATGTTGAATAGCAGGGGAGGAAAATTCAATCTGTTGCAAACAGTATTATAGTTGAGGAGGAAAAGCTTCCTAACCCAAGTCTAAAGAACAATTTAAAAGTAAAGCTGGTCAATATCTGTGTGCAATAAGCAAATTATTCTCCTGGCATTCAAAAATTATAATTAATCTGATGTCCCATGAAATTCAACATAGTTTTGTTGAATTTCGCTTTCGTATTTGTGACCAGATTCACAAATTCAATTTTGCTACTTTTTCCGTGCGTATTTTTAGGACTGGAGTAACTGCGCATGCGTACGGAGGGGCGTGGTTGTCTTCCGTACAGGCTAAGTTACACGAAAGCAGGTGGGGGGAGGCATTTAAATGGCCCTTGAGGGCACGGTTAGTAATGTACGCACGTACCTAAGCAACTGGTGTGGGTCCCCACATAGAGAATCCCCACATAGAAAATACCGATTCCTCCCAGCCAGTTGCAAACTGGTTGGGATTTCGATTGCAAATGCCTCGAAGAGGCATAGCAATCGATCCACGGAGCACCGAAAACTCCATGCTCCAAAATGGTGATTAAAAATAGTCCCTACTCCTTTCCCTAATTCTAACCTTAGCCCTCCCTTCCTGGCAGCCTAACCCTAACCCTCTTTTCCTGGCAGCCTGACCCTAACCCTCCCTTAATTGCAGCCTGACCCTAACCCACCATTTTCTGCAGCCTGACCCTTTTCTCGCAGCCTAACCCTAACCAACCCCCCCCCTGCAGCCTGAACCTAACCCTCCCTCCCCTGCAGGCTGACCCTAACCCTCCATCTCCCGCAGCCTGACCCTAACCCTTTTTCCCCTGCAGCCTAACCCTCACCCTCCCTCCCCTGCAGCCTGGCCCTAACCCTAACCCTAACCTCGCAGAGATCATTTACTTACCTGTTCCAGGTGCGGCGATAGCAGTGGCGGAGGGATATCGCGCATTGTGAAAGTGAATGGGCTAAGTATGCCGAACAACTTACTCACCCATTTAAAAAAAAGTATAAAGTGGTAAGTATAGGAAAAAGGGACATTCGAAAATGAACTTTTGAATGTCCCTTAATCGGAAATGAGAATTTCTATGCGGAGAGTGTAACCGCTAAGCAACTTAGGCACATAAATAGGTTGCCCTATGGAATTGTAAGTCACCAAAAATCCATCCGTGCGAGGGGAGTGTCATGGGTGTCGCCTTGCAACGTACGTGCGTATATTTGCCTACTTTTTACAAACGTATCTGTGAATCCGGTCCAAAGTCTGTAAATCAGCACATTACTTTCAGCATCAAATCTTCACACGAAATAGATCTGTACCCTTAGAAAGGCTGTAAAATAAAAACATAAAATGACAAAAAATTTATTATTTTAATAATATTTATCAAATACAATAGAGTTCAGAGTTCTGGACATGGTTGACCCAGTTTAAAGGGTGTCCTAAATATCTTTATTTTTCAGTGTAATACATTTGTCATATGTTGAAGAAATGAGGGCATAGTGAAATCTGTACGCTTGCTTCCATTGCAGAGGCAAACATACAGATTTTGTGATCCTTAAGTCCATACATAGTAGAACAAGGGCACAATACCTGCACTGAACGAGGGTTCAAACCCATCCGTAAGTAAACGCACACACACTGTATCGCAAGTAATCAAGTAAGGGTTTAGCCAAGCCCTTTCTGTATGATTTAATGGCCTATTCCCACCCACCATGCACACATCAGGCTGGATCCAGACTTAAGTAAGTGCTTGAAATTAGTTACTCCTGGGCTAAACCATGTTGATTGCAGGGGAGTCATATTTCATCTGTTGCAAACAGTATTAGAGTTGAGAGGTGATGTTTCCTATCCCAAGTCTAAATAACAGTGTGATCGTAAAGCTGGTCAGGACCCAGCCCATCATGAGTATCTCCATACCCGACAAACGGAATTAGCTTGATGTTATTATGTCGGGATTTGCATTTGCATTTATTTTTTTGTATTTTATACATGACATTTTAATGATAAAATTATTTTCTAAATTAATTAATTCTACATTTGCTATACTCAATTTGTCATATTTTTAAGTAAAGATATTGGGCCAAATCCTCAACTACGCCCGTCTTACGCACACACGGCCATCATTTGCCGAAAGATAGCTACTGCGCATGCATATTAACTATTGTATGTAATCTACGTATCGTTTCGGTACTTAGATTGCGTATATGTGGTCTGAAAGATCTACGTACCGAAACGATACGTAGATTACGTACAATAGTTACTACGCATGCGCAGTAGCTATCTTTCGGCAAATTACGGCCGTGTGTGTAAGACGGCCGTAGTTTAGGATCCGGCCCGTTGGTTGTAATTATTTTTTGTTCTTTTGAACTATTTAATGTATTCTGTTAAACTGTGTGAATTTAACATTTTCACTGAACAAACATTTGTAAATTGTGCCAGATTATTCAGTTTATATGTCTCAACAATTGTTCAAACTAAAGTTTTCTGCTATTGCAAACTAAAGTTTATATTACTAAGTAAAACACAATTTAAACAGCAAATCTGGTGTCAGTTCTCTCTGTGTTATTCTTGCTCTATTTCACTTCTCTGCAATTCCTTACTTTGGAATTAAACATTCGGTCATCACATGTCCTATCTATAAGGTTAAAAGGGATCTGCCTAAATCACCATTGAAACCTTGTATAATTTCTAATCACTTTTGGACCCAAATCTAAATTGATTTTAATACAGATCTTCCAAACTCAGGCTTCAACACCATATGGGTAATAGTAGACAGATTAAGTAAAATGACTCACTTCCTCCACCTCGTCACCGGACTACTCAGTGGAATGTCTATGGTCACCTTATTCGTATGGCATATATATAGGTTTCGCAGTCTCCATTCCAATATAGTTTCTGACAGATGCTTTCAGTGCATGGCCTCCATCTGGAGAGACTTCTGTTCCTAGCTGATTATTCCTATCACTCACAGTCCAATGGCCAAACAAAGAGATTATACCTATTCTTTTATTTGCAATGTTATAATTAAAAATGACATAATAATTGGGTAGAGTTTATAGCTTGGGTAGAAAAGCCAACAGCAATATTTGTCACTCTTCCACAACTACCTCTCCTTTTTTTCTGTGTATTGAACTTCCACATCTTTAAACTAATGCATTCCATATTATGGCCACTTGAACTAATATAAACTTATTTTAAGGTTAAGAATCAAGCAGATTTATTCCAGAGGGGAGTGTAGAGTTGTGGTTTTCCATGTGTAACATTAAACTATGGTCAAATTATTGGCCCTCTCACTATCATATAACATTAGAGACTGTGCAAAGAAGAGCGACTAAAATGGTCCATGGCCTTTGTAACAAATCATACCAAGAAAGGCTAGAGGAACTAAACATGTATAGCTTGGAGCAGAGAAGGGAGAGGGGGGACATGATAGCAGCTTTCAAATACATCAAGGGTTGTGACCAGCTAGAGGAGGGAACCATTTTTCAAAAGAAAAGGTGTAATAGAACACGAGGGCATGGATATAAACTGGAG
>WWET01001770.1:277847-291383 GCA_011038615.1 Limnodynastes dumerilii | reverse complement strand
CCCGCGGAGAGGGGACGTAGGGGGGGGGAGTCAGCGATGTAACGCTGAGCGTTAGCACGCTCAGCGCTACATCGTTGATCTGGATCAGGCCCCATGAGAGGAATCTCCGAAAAATCACATCTATAGTGTGTACGATGTGTACCAATTTACGCTCAGATCTGGATCAGGCCCTGTGAGTGGTCTTTAAATCTGGCCTGCAACATATATTGTATTTTTAAAATTTTCCATGCTAATATAAAGTAAAAACCCTAGTGAAGACCCTAATTATATAAAACATACCCTATAATATAAAATCGCGCCTGCCTCCAACGTTCTCCCTTGAAGCCCGCGCTTCCAACGGCCTAATCCCCGTGCCCTGTTCCCCTTCCTCCAGAAAACTAATGGGAAAATTTCGGTGGCGTACTGGATGAGGCATGACCACACTGACCATCAATGCACAATTAATTAAGTCCTTTACTAAAGATACGCACCTAAGAAGCGACTGCTTCTTAGGTGTGAATCTGGCCCTATGCTCTTAATTTTAGATCTTAGGGCGTCCTCTGTCTTAAGGGCCCCTGGCCCTTATACAGCTCTGAAAACACATAGACACACACACATTGCAACTAATACACACACACTGCAAAACATAATGAACTTATTGCATTAAAATGAAGAAAAATTGAAATAAGAAAGAAAGCACCAGAAAGCAGAAAAGAATTAAGAAGAGACAGGAATCACAGAATAGGCAGAAGACAGTATAAGAAGGAAGGTGGGAAAACACAACCAAGAAAACAGTTCCCTTTTGGCATGTGTCCTATATTCCCGGGGTCATTTGGGTCCTCTTCAGCTCAGACAGGCATTAATTTTTTGCCGTGGCCATATCAATGTCCTCCGATCACATCTGTTGGTCAGCAGTTGCAGGGTCAGGGTGTCCAAAAGGAACGCACTGTGAGTCATAAGCGGCAGAGTGAGACTGTAGTTTGTTTGGAGCAGCCTGCTAATGAGCCTGTTGTTTCAGTTCTTCCAGTTTCAGGTTCGGCTAATGTTCAGTGTTCAGATTCGGCACTGGAACAGGATCCGCTTGAAGGAACCTCTCGGGGAACAGAGGCGCTTGGGTCTGCGGCTGTGGTCAGGTCTGTTACTCCATTAGTGAGCAAACTGAGAATAATGTGTCTGATGGGGAGGAGGGGTCTGGGGCTAGTGTTAGCTCTAGTGTAGACTCCTCTGCATCTCAGATACGTCCGGCTAAGGTAATGTGCCTGTTGAAAAAGACCTTACAAGGTAATGCGGGTAAGGTCAAAAATAAAAAAGGTGCCAGAGTAGTAGATAAAACTCCCAAGAAAAGAGCCGGGCCCCCTCCCATCCTTTGTGACAATTTTTTTATAACGTGGGATGTTAGAACGTCCACTAGGGATAGAATTAAACGGGGACTATAGATTGACATGTTTGCGGTCAAACTGGAAAGGAAGGGCTAGCGGCGGTGAAGGCCAAGGCTGGGATTGGTGAGGAATCCTACAGGTCCTTCTCAAATTGGCTGTGGGGTTACTGCCTTTTCTCAGCTAGTTATTTGGAAACCTGTCCAACGGAGTATATGGGTATCTTGCGCTATTTGCACTTGATACACGATTTATAAGCTAATTCGAAAGCGGGGATGTGGAAAACATATGATGATGATTTTTCAGATAGTGATATGGGGATCTGGCTTAGAATTACAAATGCTAAGTGAGGGTGGATTCCTTTCGAAAATTTGGACAGCAGGCTAGGAACTTCAATTTTGTGGTAGGAAAAGACAAATGTTTTGCTTTTAATAATACCAAGTGCACAAGAGGAGTTAATTGTAGATATAAGCACTTGTGCTCGTAATGCGGAGGTTCTCACCCTGCAAAGGAATGTAGAAAGCAATCCACTTCCGGTGCTAAGTCCAACCCTGCTGGCCGATAATTTGATGAAAGCTTCCTCGCCAGTTAAGCTAAGATGCATGGTTAAGGCTTTATGCTGCGGATGCTAAATTGTTGTATAATCATATTATTATTATTATTATTATTAATTGTTGTATAATCGTTTTAAGTTTGGTTTTAAATTGCTGATTTTTGGTAAGGTGGAAACTGGCTGTAAGCGGAATCTTAAATCCGCTTACCAGCTTCCACAAATAGTTCTTGAAAAAGTTTTAAAGGAGGTAGCTTTGGATAGGATGTCGGGTCCTTTTTCGGTTCCGCCTATACCGGACCTTGTCTCCGGTGGGGGTGGTTCCGAAGAAGGTTCCAGGGAAATTCAGGTTGATCAAGCATTTATCGTATCCTGCAGATTCTTCAGTAAATGACGCAATTGTGGCGGAGGCGTGTTCGGTAAAGTATCAGTTTTTCAAGCAGGCGTTGGAATTGGTGGGATCTTGTGGTGCTGGGGCACTTTGACTAAACTTGATATTGAGTTGGCTTTTAGACTCTTGCCCCTGCACCCTGATGCATTTGCGTTAATGGATTTTCATCTGCCAATAGGTTATTTTATGGATAGATATTTAGCAATGGGCTGCTCCATTTCTTGCACTTTGTTCGAAAAGTTTAGTACTCTTTTGCATTGGTGTATCCAGATTGATGCGCAGTGCGATAGTATAGCGCATTATCTGGACGATTTTCTTTTCGTTGGGCCTAGCAATTCAGATGCTTGCAAGGAGGTGCTTTTTACAGCAAAGGCACTTTTTTGGCATTTTGGAGTTCCCGTGGTGGATGACAAGACGGGGGGATCCGGTTACATGTCTTTCATATTTGGGTATTGAGATTGACACTGTGGCTGGATCTTGCCGGTTGCAATCTGACAAGGTTTTGAAGTAAAAAATGTTGCTGGTCGAGATGCGTGGTTTGCGGCATATTGTTTTTGAAAAGGTTCAAAAGCCAGGGGTATTGGTGGGTGGCGGGGGCGCCTTTATCGACATTTTCTGTTTGTCGATCTTAAGTTCCTTTGGTGACACCCACCTGCTAGTGGCCACCTTGCTCAACCCTAAATTTTATAGTCGTTCACCAATTCCTCCAATTAATAAATAATAAACCTATGTCCCATTTTTTAAGCCAACAAAGTTCTCCGTGTTTTTATTTCTGAAATGGGTATCATTTGTTGATCGTTTTAAAGGAAACAAGCACTGGATAAGGGTGAGATAATATAAATGATTAGCTGGGCCTTCCCACACAGTAGGTATGTTTGTTTAGATTGTTCTCGATGTATGTAAATAAGGGGTTAGTTTTGATTGGTTGGGTGGGTAGGGTGGGGTTTGTGTTCAGGTGACTTAGTTTTTATAAGGGGTTGTTATTGTGTGCTGTTCAGTCATTTTGATGAGCGTTACCCTCCCTCTTTATGATTAGGATGTATTGCTAACGTGTATAATTTTCTTTCACAGACGGGGCATAGGTAGGCGGTAGAGGTGTAGTGTCATATTATTTTATGTTTGGCGCAGTTTATAAGAAAAGATGGGGGTTAAAATATCTGATTACAGAGACGCACCCTTCAAATTCAATGCTGGGTCACCTGTCCCGCAATGGAGCCTGGTTTGCCTCCTCCCAGATGAGATGTGCATGTCAAGAGGTGGAGCCGGGGGTATTGGTGAGTGGTGGGGGTGCCTTTATCGACATTTTCTGTTTGTTGATCTTAAATTCCTGTGGTGACACCCACCTGCTAGTGGCCACCTTGCTCAACCCTAAATTTTATAGTTGTTCACCAATTGCTCCAATTAATAATTAATAAAGCTATGTCCCAAGCCAACAAAGTTGTCCTTGTTTTTATTTCTGAAATGTTATTGGTTATAATGCTTACTGTGTGGGAGGGTATCAGCTGTTGATCGTTTATAGCTGCAGCCAAACAGAGGCTGTCAGATGGAACTCATGCTATACATCATTACGTATAATCCAAATTACAATTATATTTGTTATAAATGTGAGCCTAGTAAAATGTGTTATTTTACTTAAAAGGCTACATAAAGCACAGTAAGTGTTAGTGGTTAAAATATATCCACCACCGTATCTAATAATTTGATTATAGTAGTAGTGTGATTTTATTATAAACAGTCTGCGATATCATATGTGATGTCATGAGTGAGGTCACTCTATGATAGTTCTGCTGAAAGTTCTACTCTTTGACGTTCTGCTGACTGACGACTGATATATAAATTTAAACATTGCTTAATAATGACAGCCTAACATTGATTGTTTAACTTTAACGCTAATATGTACAATGTGCACAGCTAAAATCACTGGGGTCACTCTAAATCAAGCTAATTGTAAGAATCAAACTCAGTTACTGAATATACCAGACCGAGATGCAGGATTAGTAATATAAGGGATGCTGCATTTCTAAATACAATGTCAGCGATTATACACTATTGCGCTTTAACTCATATCATTAACATATGTATAACTTTATAATCAATAGGGGTAATGTTTAAGGCCATAATAATTATGGCAGCCTGATATGAGAGGAGCTACCATGTGCTAGTACAGATGTAGGAGAAGACTCAGAAGAGAGCCCAACAACAGTGATGGCAGGAGGGACACGCGTTTCACCTCCTGCTTTATCAAAGGTGTCTGCCTATCTAATTTGTGGCTGGAGGTATGAATATATACTTCTTGTGGCTGATTGAAACAGGGCATGATGGACAGATAATACCACCAAAGAGGGCACCGTATGTCACCAGGTTTATTAGTAAATTGTACAAAGTAAAATAGTGAATGGGGATGGATGAAACAAGGTATAAACAAATAACAACTAATACAAAATAAAAAAGAGAAGAAAATAGTAATACATATAAAATATATTACAAAAACTGATTGTTGTAAATTGACCCAGTGCAAGAAAATAGATGTATCCAACTGTAGAAAATTTGATATTGAGATATGAGATTGGGATAATATTATAATACTGCTATTATAAAGGTGCTAATATAAGATTGGAAAAATGAAATAACAGTATTACACTCTAGGGACCAGGGACCATTTTACACTTAAGTAAGTGTAGAATCTCTGTGCATATTTTTTTACGAGCGGATATACTGCTCATTCCCAGAACTTAAAATTACTCACAGAAACCATGGCCGACTGATTCACAGAACACTGCACACAGACTACTATAGAACAATATGGACGTTCTTAAGTTAGGACTGATTCACAAGTGCCAGTACCGTGTGGAAGCAACAATATGCACAGAAAAAGATAAGGTAGCCCTCTACCACTCTTAAGTATGGTTTGGTGCTTGCCTATGGGTATAGTTTATATATGATTGATGCCATTAGAGCTATTTATATTTACATTAATTTGAATAATTAAAATGTTTTAAACATTTTTTGTTTTTGTAAAATAAAACATTAAAATTATTTTTTTATTGCATTATATTAAAATGAATTATCAAAATATTGGAGTAAAAAATAACAATGTAATAGATGTTTTTAAAATAAATTCTATATTTAACAGTTTTCTATTTTTATAAAGACATAATACAACATAAAAATGGTGGATGCACATATCCACCAGGACAACATTTATGGGTTTCCCATAGTGATATTTTAGAGATGTCCCCTACATAGTTGAGTGCAACGTAGTCGAGGATCTATTTTTCAATCTGGGAGCGGGTCACTGAGTCCTGGAGAATAGACTCATTAAATCTCCACATCCAGGCTTTGTGGGTCTCTCTTTGGAGTCTAAGCTTGAGGTATATTGGAGCATGTGATCTAAAGGGAAAAAGTCTGTCCTTGAGTATGTTTGGTGTCCTTGAATAGTCTATGTCAGTGGGATGTAAGGATCTCCAAGTGTCCACTAGGCGGTGCTTGTGAAGAGCTCTGCTTACCTTTATGGCGTCCCGCTGCGACCAAGAAAATAGACTCATTAAATCTCCACATCCAGGCTTTGTGGGTCTCTCTTTGGAGTCTAAGCTTGAGGTATATTGGAGCATGTAATCTAAAAGGAAATAGTCTGTCCTTGAGTATGTTTGGTGTCCTTGAATAGTCTATGTCAGTGGGGTGTAAGGATCTCCAAGTGTCCACTAGGCGGTGCTTGTGAAGAGCTCTGCTTACCTTTAGGGCACCCCACTGTGACCAAGAGGAAGCACAGGAGGAGGAGTCGACTAGAGGATTAAGAGGTCAGTTGAAATCTCCACCCACCACTAGGGTACCTTCTCTGAGAGGTTCAATTTTTTCCAAGATCTGCGTGAGTAAATGGTTTGGTTAGTATTGGGGTAATAAATATTAACAAAAGATTGGTCATAGATCCCTTCACCAACATACTCCTCCCCTCTCTCAAGGCTACTGAGTGCATGACAGTCAACAGGAGATGACTGGAGAACAATATTGCAACTCCTCTGACCTTCTTGTAAGATTAGTTACTGTAGAATGTAATAGGGTAGTAACGGTTTTTGATAGAAGGGGCATTTCTGTCTTTAAAGTGGGTCTCTTGAAGGAAAGCCACGTCAATGTATTCTGAATGGAGGAACAATTTCCATATGTCCAGCATTTTGGGTATGAGCAATATTGAACCACAGTGGATTTACGCATGCTGAATATGGAAATTGGCTGTCATTCTTAGGTGAGGATTCGGTACTAGGTGACTTTCTTAGGGGTTAAGAGGTATGGAGAGAGGAGATGTATATATTGTTATATGCGGATGATACTGTAAGGTGAGGATAAATAATTTGTTAAGCGTTAAGGTACTGATAATGATTGACACTGATGTGTGTTTCACAGAAGTGGAGAATTTTAGCATGGCAGTTAACAGTAAGGGGAATAAAATGGGAATATGTAAAAAGGATGATCCTTACTCAGAACCTCCAACAAATATACACCGCTACTGAAAATCCTTAAAAATTATTGTCGACTCTGGGATCCCTCCTGACAGCAGGAGACTGAGCAGTTATTGGTCTATTAGAAGAAAACAGGACAGTCAGCAACACATCCAAGGATTCATCGTTATATACCAAGTAGCAAAACTACTAAATAAGCCTACACACAATACACAAGTAGGATACCTACTGATATACGGTATAAATTAATACTGTTTATCCCCCTGACCACCTGGATCAGCGCTCAGAGTGGGGTGGTATAGGATGATATGCCATAATGTCACTTCTCCCATTGATTTATCAGCTAAAAATCCCCATTTACTGCTACTATTTTCAATGGGTTCATATTGCAACTTCTAAATGTCCATAACATAACTTGTAAACTTCCACTTCAACCACTGATCTGATTCCACAAGACCACTGAAGCATGTGATTCAGACCCACACTAACGAGAACTACCTCCACAAATAAATGCAGAATACTGTTTAGCACATTTCTATAATTTTAATCTTGGTATTCCCAGCAATATTTCATACCATGGCTAAATTTTAATGAATGCATCTCATCATCTTGTAATTTTGGGACATCCCAAAAAAAAAACCCCAGGAGCTCACTCACACCAATACTTTCTCGCTCCAATTGGACGCGGCCACTAACCAACAACGCTATTTGCCATTTTTCACTAGATAGTTCTGAGGGAATTTTCCTTCAGGTCATGACATAACATTATTGTGCGATTACATGTGTTGTAATTAGCAAAGGAAACCCTAGATGGCAGTAAATGATTGTGCAAATAGTTCTGAATATATGCTGAAAGTTAGTTCATAAAACTATTTTTTTTACCAAATTATTGGATTTCTGTTGTGTTCAGACTTATGCAAAAACAGATTTGCATTTTCTATATGATTTTCTATTATGGTGAGCACAGATAAAATCTGAAAATTTGTGGGCTTTCAAGGCTTCACTTTTATTAATTGGGAAAACTAAATTTCAATGTATGAGACTAGTACTGAGTGTGTCCTTTTATTTTTAAACAAACTTTAACACTTTAAGGGATGCTGGTTTTGTGTTACCTTAGGGCATGACCAGAGGTGATGCAGCAAGTGCACCTCTCCCATGTAAATGCAAAACATGGGAGGGGTGTGTTAATCCAAATACACATGCAAAGGTAGCTCTGGATGACTATGTAAGTACGGAATTTAGCATACAGACACAGAACAACCATGTTTAATGTAGCTATGGGACTATATACGTTGTGCAGAGTAATACACTGTAGTGTATATTTGAAATGGTGGCTATAATAAAGATGAGCTCTTTAGTCGCAATACAAATGTGCTAAAACTACATCCAAGAATGAATTTAGTGAATAATCATAATCATAATAATAATAATAATAATAATAATTATTATTATTATTATTATTTCATAACTATTTTATAAAATTTTATTGCAATTAAAGTATGAAATGCCAGCTAAATGGGCTGAAATAGGCTGTGGAGTGTCATGGGGCCTGATCCAGCGCTACGAAAATTCGCACGACGGGCGAATGCGAACGTACGCTCGGGCGTATCAACATACACGCCCCTAACACTCCCATAGTAAAGTCCCTGCTTACGGCGGCTATACCCTACACTGGGTACGACCGTCGCCCGTACGAAAATTCGCAGAAAATACGCTGAGCGTACGGGCTTAGCACGCCCATACTGTACAATTTAAATGGCTATCCCCGCCTCCCTGTAGTAAAACGGGCGCCCAGCCGACCATCGTAAAGAAAGTACGCCCCGCGAGCGAAAAATACGCTAACAATACGCCCGCTATTCGCTCATGACGCTCGGGCGACCGGAAGCTGTCATACTGGGCATGCGCATTGCGAATTTTTGGCCGATTTTTCGCATACGCTCGTCGTACGCTCGCTTGCGATCGTTGCTCTGGATCAGGCCCATAGTGTCACAGTTGACATAAAGTGTTAGTAGTTCCCAGCATCAGATCAGCAATATTCCTCTCAGAATTCTGTAGTGCTGTAAACATGTATATTATTCTTTGGCCACTAGTGGCCACCTTAAATCGTCCTGTTTCTCATGCTGCTCCATCTCCTCTGTTCTTTCTATTCCTCAATCCCATCCACAACCACTGCAAAGGACAATGACTGATCAGTTAAAATACATAGGTGTCATAGACACTTATTACATTGCTCGGTTGAATTATGTACATCAGTGGTTCTTAACCTTTTTTGGTAGAGTACCAGTTACCATCTATTGATTCAGGCCAAGTACCTGTTTGCATATCAAACGATACAAGCCAATACCCACTACCTACTATACATATACATTAATATACATTTTTCTGGGTTTGTTTTTTTAAATGTATTTTAGCAATGATTTTGAGGTGCATTTTCTACATATGTTATTTAACCACCAAGATGTTTTAATAAATATGCCCTCTGCCATCTAGTTAAAATTCAAATTCAGGTGCTAACTACTTACCCAGTCACCCCAAGTACCACCAAAAAGTGGTTCAAGTACCGCCAGTGGTACTAGTACCATTAGTTGAGAACCCCTGATGTACATCATGTGATAAGTTGTAAGCTGCCCTTTCAGACTCCTGGTATCATTCTCATCTATGTCACAGAGCAGACTTCCTGCATGTATGATCTGTGCTGTCACTCACCTGTCAATCAGTAAAAGAGGGACTTTACTGACTGTATATAAAACATGTCTGTGATTTACATGGATGATGCTAGAATTATACATCCCAATTAAAGCTGTTATATCCTATAAGAGAATGATACTTTACATTATATGCAGTGCAGTAAAAAGTATAATAAAAAAAATTGCTTGTTAATTAATGCATGTTTTCTTTGTTAAAACCATTTCTGGATTTGATATTGATGTGGGGGAGAGCATTCTGTTCTCATTGTATAGATGGATGGAGATAATGCAATATAGTAAATTTAATTCACCACTATGCGGCATAATATGTTACACAATATAGTACAGTGTGTTTGTGCATGTATATTAATTGGATAAAATGTGCTATTATTTACATAACCAATATAGAATCCCCCTCCCCCTTTACGCAACTAGTAACAAGGCGACTCCCCTGACACGCCCTCGGTTTTCAGCTTCCTAACCGACTTATGAAATGCCATAAGGCTACATTATCTTTAGTTTTTTATTTATGTGCGTAGGGCAGCTAATTAAGAATTTAAATTCCAAATAACCACGCCCAGGTATCTTCATTCAAATGCCTCCCTCCACCCAATCTTCTTATCTTCGTTCTTACATTTTCCCGACACGCCTATTCCTTCTTAAGTCAATAGCAACCTAGATGAAATAGGTTCGTAATGGTGATTCAGAGCCATCCCATTCTTAAGTCCAACGTAAATTGTGTATATTAGGTTACTACGCATGCGCAGTATATACCTTCTTAAATATACGCACCTAAAAATACAAAGATTCTTAAGTGTAAATCAGGTCCAAAGCCTCTATAACACATTCTTTCCACCAGGGTAGGAGCATGGAGGGGATTCAGATTTTCCCTCCTGCTCCTCCGCTGTGCTCTGGCAAGTGACGGCTTTTTCTGTACATGACCAGTAATGTTTTCAGAAGAAAATCAGAGTGGAGAGGACAGGGAGCAACTTAAAAAGTAAAGAGGTAGTACCTTTCTCAGGGTCCCCCACACCCCTCTATCAGCCATATCCCCTAAACTCACTGTACTAAGAGCTAGGTGGCGTAGCTCTTTAAACTTGCTTAGTATGGCCCCAACGAGGCACAGCTTATGCCCCCAACGGCTTTCTACACAAACCTTTTTTGCAGTGCAAAAGTATTTGTATTGTTCAACAATGGGCAGAAGTGGGGCAAGAAGTTGCTGTAGCAAGGCCCAGATATCTTTTAAGTGTCCCTGAAGAAAATAGTTTGGTTCATCCCACATGAGGCCAATAAAAAAACGAAATTACAAAGCCACTATAGAGTCCCTGCAAGGGGCAATACAACTATAAAACATTCATTTGCATGCACTTTTTGGTGCATACTGCACAGTATGAAAAAATGCAAAATAAGCCAAAAATGCATTGTACACCCAACTGAGACCAGTGGGGAGGTTTACAGGGGTATGCCATACAACCACTTCTCCCACTGATTTAATTAAAAAGCTGTAAATCGTCATTCATTTCTTTTTCATCTTATATTTCTAAATTTCCACTTTGACCATTGAATCAGACCAAAATTTCACTAGTTTGGAAATGTATCCTGTAAATAATAATTTTTTGCATTTTATATTTTATTTGGGGTGGTTGATGTTTAGGTAATAACATGTTAATCATGTCTACATCATTTTTTTTTTTACTGTATGTAACTCCTTTTTCATCTGTAGATTTTATAGTTCCTCAAAACATCCTGTAATGCACATCCCAAGCACACAAACAAGAGCTTTGATGACTGGCTATAATCTGTAATACAGTTAAAAGTTTAGTTATAAGCATTCAGAGAACTCACATTTGTCAATTCCAGCTGGTTTCAGTCCTGATGTAGAATCAAGGCTGCTTAACAAGCATTAGTCTAAATGCAACTTGCTTGTCATTTTGTGATTCCATCCATTTTCTTGTCTACCATTTACTGCCTATGAATTTTAATGGAAATATATTAGAACAGTTTATAATCTGTGAAATAAGGCCTTGAATTCAATTTTTTTTCCCCAGTCATTCTGCATTAGTAAAATACTTGCATCTCTTACTTCAAAGCAAAAAAAAAAATAATTTCTTTTATATGAAATGTACATTTTTTTTATCAGACTACTTACTATTGCAGTAATAAAATATATTTGTTTGTGTTTCATAAGGGCTGAACAGCAATCACACAGCCAGACAGCTAAATCTTATGAACAATAGCTTTAAGGTCTCTCTGTGTGATGAATCATCCTTGTCTGATCCTAAACCTAAACCACACTAGCAGGAAAAGTAGACCTTTTTTTATTACAGTATATCAATTGTTGTAACATGGGACCAGATCCAGACCTTCGGGTGCTTTCCGTGCGCGCGGGGGTCTGAGATTACGCGAGACAGAGGGGAGTGCACACCCCCTGTCACTCCCCTCTGTCGTGCGGACTTATGGCAGCTTACGTTGCCATAAGCCTGCCTTAAATGAGACGGGCGGATCAGCGGTCCGTACGACCGCTGATCCTCTACAGTGTGGGAGCCGACTCCCACACTGTACACTTTACATGCTCCCCCCCGCCCGCTTTAGCCCTCCAGATGTTACGCTTTAGTTCCGTACGATTGTTTAAACGCTAGGATTACTATAGTAATCCTAGCGTAACATCTGGAGGGCGCATGCCTCCAGTTCAGTCAGGTGATTTACGCACCTTGCGTGCGTAAATCACCTGACGCTCTTAAATCTGGATCCGGTCCAAGATTATGAATACAATGTAAAATTAATACAATGTATTCAATGTAAAAACTGAAACTATTAGCCTTATTAGGTGATTGGGATGAAGTAAAAGTTAAAAAATATAATAAACAAATGTAATAAATTTACAACATTATCATATAAACCTAAAAAAACAAATAAACATGTTATAATACACATAAATTTGATCGCACTGCTCAGGAAAAAATGGCACCAGTATTTTTAAGTGGAAAGTATAGTAATGGAGAGTACGGAACAAGTGAGAAGCAATCTTTTGAGGTGCATCTACATTGTGGGTTACATATCTGTGAAATATATGCTTTACAAAGTTGCATTTGGAGTCATGAGTGGGATGCAGGTATTAGATGAATATTTGTCGCCTATCTGTTCAGAACACATGTGCTAAATTTAAGGTATTGCTAATTATTTGTAACTCAAAATACATTGTGAAACTGTATGCAGATGGCAACTTTTTCTTTGAAATCTAATTACTACTTTAGAGATTAAAGTCAGAAAAGGTTGAAAAAATGCTAGAAATTATAATTTCCAAATTATGCTTTACTTTTCTTTAATAGATTTGTTTTTAAAAAGAGCATGCAAAAAAGGAATTCAATGTGAATTTAGCTATTCATTTTAGGCTTAGATATACATAGGTTTTAATGGGAAGTAATTTCCCCATCACTGCATGTTATATGTATACCCCACATATTAAATATTAGGCTTAACCTAAATAATAAATCCAGGTTTGATCTGACCTTTATGCTCTATACAATATAGAAGCTGATTAAAATAATTTTGCTGAACCCAAAACTGACAGTGTGTTGGTAACTGAACTAAAAGTTACAGGATAGTACTGGTTGCATGACATTATTTATAGAAATTGGCATCACAAAATTAGGACTTCCAAAATGGTTACATCCACCAATAAGATGCCATGTTTGGGGAGTTATATCTCAAGCCAGGTCAGCCCACAAATAAGTGATAATTAATTGGATTTACACAGGGAATTTTTCTCTTTTATGGATCGAGAGGTACATTTTCTTAATGAAAGACGGACATAATATAAATGTAGTGTCGGAATCTGTGTTAAAACTATATTATGCTTCATAACACACACATCAATCAACATAAACAGGATGAAAATTATTAATATTACATTCAGGCAAACTTATGTAATGTGGCTTGTCGCGTATACAAACTTGTCTTTCCCGTAATGATTACCATCTTTTAATTGCCTTCTTTTCAATCTTTGGAAGCGTATAGATATTTACACCTTAAAAGATGTGACCACCTGCATTAAAACAATGAACCGGGGATAAAATGTCTGGGATGGGAGACATAGACC
>WWET01001770.1:250337-261284 GCA_011038615.1 Limnodynastes dumerilii | reverse complement strand
GCAGCAAGGGGGCGATTCATCACATAATTGTGAAGAAGGCAATATTCATGGGTAGCAGGGGCACCCTCAGTAGTGGATTACCAAATAGGCAAAAGAGGCACCAGCCTAGGGGCCCCCACACTTTTTAGGGACTCGCAACAATGGATAAAAATAATATTGATTTAAACACGAAACAATAACAATAACAATCAAACTTTCTTAAATTGTTACCAAAATATAGACAAAAAAATCAGTTCAAAGACACAGCAGAAACATTAACAACTTAAAATACATAAATCATAGACATCGGACTCTATAAAAGCCATAGACTGGGATGCAGGAAGTAAAAAATTAAGTAGAAAAGTGGTCTGTCTTCAAAAAGTTATTTAAATTAAATGCATTCCTATGGAAAACAAATATACAAGAAGCAAGTCTAAAACAAGAAGGAGCATTTTGGGATATAAATTTAGAAATGATCACAACCCACTGTGTAATTGTATAAGAAATAACGTGATTATTTATTAATTAAATTACCATTTTTATTTATGCAAACAGATGCATACAACTTAGTCATAAAGTATTAAAGAGACAAATCACTAGAATGCAGCAGTGCAATGTCTTTTATTCATTTGCAATGCACATTTTTAATGCAAAACATTTTATTTTCTGCGTGAGACAAGTTATGTCATTGGGTCGCTAAGAAATAAGTTTTTGTGGTGGACTTATTCCTGATACTATGTAACGATGGTTTCAGCAACAGTTACACATGCAAAATCCATTCATTAATATCAAGTAGAAAGTAATGGGAGTAAGCTGAAATTCACAAGAACACAAAATAAAGATGTTTGCGCTTTAAAAACATCATCCTTTATACCCTTTTCTAAACAACACTTTAAATTAATATACAGACGTGATGTGCACATAAATGAAGATAATCGGAGGCATTTCGTGCTATATAAGGAATAAGAAGATTATAAGGATATAACAGAATATTGGACATCCTTCTGGGCTCTGTGCAATAGCCATGTAAATTCACAATGGGCCCGATCCAGACCTACACTCGGGTGCATTTTTACGACAGACGTAAGCGTAAAAATGGCCATTTGTACTGCGCATGTGTGGGGCAGATGTTATGCTTATGTTACGCTTCGTAATTCAGAGGATCGTAACACCTTCGTAAAAACGGTCGAGTGGGCGTGCCTGCCATACGAAATACGTAAATATGCACCGAGGGTGGGGTGAGGCAATTAAATCGTACAGTATGGGCGTGCTAAGCATTGTAACTACGCA
This sequence comes from Limnodynastes dumerilii, assembly GCA_011038615.1. Lineage (NCBI taxonomy): Eukaryota > Metazoa > Chordata > Amphibia > Anura > Limnodynastidae > Limnodynastes > Limnodynastes dumerilii. Next base: position 260,015 of record WWET01001770.1, on the reverse strand, counting down.
TTGAGCTTGCAGACGCCCGCGGTTATGATCAGAAAAGTTTGGGTAGGGTTTGCTGGACGTAGGTCTGGATCAGGCCCAATGGCTTTAAAATTACCCCATACATTATCCAGTAAATAACACACAAGTGACAAGTAAATAATATTTAAACAAACAATGTTTAATAATCTGTTAGTAAAACCTAAGCATTATTACTCTCATTTTGTAGATTAGAAGGCGGTTAATTCTTCCTTTAATATATGTTAGCCATGTCTAATCCCAAACTGACCCATATTTAGAGTGACCGCATAGTCTTATTACATCTTGCCAGGTTCATGCATTATGTACTGTACATACGGTACTTCTCAGTAGAGAAGTAAAGTCCAGGATGGCAGGTTAGAAGATAGTAGGTAGACCCTGACTACCCATGATCTTCTTTCACCATCATTAATCTGAAGGAGACTGGAAGCTGGGCAGCCATATATAAGTGTGTCACCTCATATGTGTGCTCAACAAGGAAGGCAGACAAGGAAGTGTGCTATCTATAGAATGCTGCTCCAAGTACAGGAACGTTAGTGTGGTGGTACCATAATAAAACAGTTGCGAGTAGTGATGCGGAGTGGTATTCATTACATGTGGACAATGAAACCTATTAGCTTGGTCATAGACACAGTTGGCATGGAAAGAGTCTTATTTTTCAAATAGGATTACAATGTCAAGGGTATTTGGGAAGAAGAAGAAGGTCCATTTATTAAGTGTAAATGTTCCCACCATTAATAAACTTTTAGGACCAAACCCTGGCCTCCCCTGCTATATCCTGACCTCCATGTGTGTTAGGGGAGGCTACTCCCCTCGCATGAAAGAGAGTTACAATAGCAGTACCCTTCCTTAATATTTCTAAATATTTTTAAAATATGTAAAAATTGGATCTGATTAACATCTAAGAATCTCCGACTTCTTAGGTGTTTAGAATGAAGCTACAGCGCAATGAGAGTAGCATTTGGGCATGGAGAATCACTACATGCGGTCTTTAAAGCATGTAAGTAGTAATTTATGCAAAAGGAAGTGTGCCAGAGCCGCCCTGGGGAAAAGTGGGTGGGAGCCGGGGAGGATGCGGCAAGGGAACCTCTGTGCGTATTATCCTTCTTAAGAAGAAACTTAAGGTAGCCAATGGCCCCTAAAAACGGGGGAAGGTTGTTGGGATGGATGGGTGAGTCAGGTGCGGATCCAGTCCATTCATGCTGGTTTTGCGTAAGTTTGGATCTGCTCCTATATGTTTAGCATTGTATTTTCCAAATATGGCTTTATCTTTACAGAAACCACGTAGCATATAAGCCACTAATAAGCAGCCTGATACTATTCAGGGCTCATATTGTAAAAATACAGAGGTTACAAAGTTTTACTCTTATTCATAAATTCAAAGAATACATTCAATATCCTATCACCAGGCATCTTAAACAAGTGGTACACAGGACTTAGGGGCCACATAGATCCATGGGTTGCAAAAGGCATTAGAGGTGCCCTGTTACCCATCATTGAACTAGGCTTCAGATTAGTTTGTCAAAGTTATCAGGACAGATGTGAGGGTTCGTCCCCTGTTCAGCGGTTGGCATTTTAGTGCATGTTAACTGTCAACTGTCAACCATTGGAACGGCAAACTACACCCATCTCCATTTGTTCCTGTTATAATACTCCTTACATTTTCCTAATCAAAGACCGTATTCACACATAAGTGTGAACCATAGGTGTGGACAAACATGTATCCGCACTAACTTCCCTGCTCCCCTCCCCGCCCTGTTTTCAAGTGCCAATTGGCACTTACGATTGCCATAGGGCACCCTAACTACCCTTGCATATTTTCCCTCTTAGGGTTAAGCCCTATTTACATCCCCCCCCCCAACCACTTTACGGCAGTAACCACCGGAGGCTGCCATGGCATGCCTCCTCTTACCTTAAAAACTACGTGCGATCTTTAAAGACCATGCGAAGTTAATCTGCAAACGGGACCACTACATAAATTGTGTAGTCTATATGACTATGTCTGCAAAATTCTGCACCTAAGAAGCATCAGCTTCTTAGATGTGAATCCGGTTCCTAGTTGGCAAAAATGGATCATAGGTCTGGATATGCATTGGGCACAACTATACTGCACTCTCTGCGTGTTTCCCCCCTTAGCACTTGCATCCATCAAAACTACAAAAGATAGAAATATCTGGATCTTGTGGATTCAGACCTTCAGATAAACTGTGGCATGGGTGCAACTGGAAAGAGCAGTATGTTTCTGATTCTTGCATTTTAAAACACCCCCTCTTCTCATTTTGCATCCAGTTCTTTGCTCTTAAATATCGATCAAGTCTCAGATGTGTGCACATGAACAGTGAAATGTTCAAATGTTGAAGAAATATTTGAAACTGGATCTGCAGTATAAATATTAATTATAGTCACTTGTGTATTATAAAGAACATATATATATAGTTATCTCAGTTTGGAATATTCTGTTCACATGTTATAGCTTTTTCAATTAGAATAATTATCCATAAAAAAATAGCCAATTTGTTTTTTTTTTTAATGATCTATTTGAAAATATAATGAAAAAAGCAAACAACAATTAAAAGTCACTGTAAAAGTGATGTCTTTTGCACTCATTAATCAATCATTTAAATTTACTAGAAAAAAATGACTGTTTGAATATCGATTTATAATGATGTATTCATAGCAATTTTTCATGCATTAAAATACTAGGCTGACAATCTATGTGACCAATATAATCACCATGTTGCCTATTTCAATGGATGGAATTAGACATTGGGTTGAAGCACTGAGTGCAAACATGTCTTAAAAAAATGTAGTTTTTTTTAGAACAAATATTTACATTATTCTTCTCCTTATTATAATTATTAATATTATTATTATTATTGTCAACATAACATATATTTTTTATTTCACACAAATATTTTAAACTGATCTAAAATAGGGAAGGAACATGTGACCTTCCTTCAAACACAGCTAACTCTTTCACTTACAACATTAGAACTATTTAATGATAATTCCGAAATTCCAGGTTGCATTTCAATGGCCTCCTCTGTCTCATCCATGTCCATGCTAATTAGTTCATTGCCATTTCGGTAATGATTTAAGTTAAGGTCCTTGCCATAGACATTGGACGAAGGTGGGTTAAGATGACATTGAGTTTGTTGTATCATTGTATTTCTGCTATTGTAATACTGACATCGGATGTAGTTTGAGAATGCTCTCCGATATGTTCGGTTGAAAAGTGTGTAGACAAGGGGGTTGATTCCTGAGGAAACGTAACCAACCCAAACAAATACATTCAATAGCTCCACCATGAGGTCTTTATCACAGGCCTCCTTACAAAGTACTGACATGATATTGGTGATAAAGAAAGGACACCACATAATGAGAAACAAGAAGAAGACTATGCCAAGGACTTTTGAAGCCCTGCGCTCATTGTTTATGGACTGCATAGTCCCTTTTCGATACAGGGCCCCCTCTTTGTTAACCGGAGAGTTTAAGTGTGATGCTGCCTCATGGTTCTGAATCATCGAAATGTTTTCAGTATTGCTCTCCTTCTTCAGAACACTAATACTGTTCTTTCGCTGCTTTGGCACTTCCTCATACATGAACACGGTAGCCTGTTTTTGTAGAACCTGAATGGTCAGGCAGTAGGTAAATACCATGATGATGAGTGGAATAAAAAACGCCACAAAAGATCCAAGAAGTACAAAATTTTCATCGTTCAACACACAGCTCCCATTCACAAATACTCTGGAGTCGTCCTGAAGGCCAATAACTGGAATTGGCATTGAAATACCTAGAATAAAAAAAAAAATATATAACCTTAATAATAGAAGAGATGTATGTAATCTACATTACATACATAATATACATAATACATAATACATTATTTCAGACCAATGTTTAGTAATATAAAGTACTGTATCATTCTCCTTAATGTGTTTTACCAACTGAGATAATTTGCTAGAGATTCTGTATTTGTAAAATGAAAGATAGCTTATTTGTGATTCCTTTTATATAAATTATTATATTATATTATTATTATTATCATTTTTGGTTGGTTCATATATTTATACATTGCTAACAAATTCCTTCAAACTAAATTAATGAACTGATTTTCTTTTTAGCTGAAAAAAATGGCAGGTCCATGCATTTCTAATTAAATACTTTTCATATAAACTGATGCCCTCACTCTCTCTGTGCATCAGAGTCTTCATACACCGCCACTGTTTACTATTATCACTGATCCTAATCCTTAGTAAAGAAAGGGATATTATACTACCCAGAATGGTCCTGCACAGACTGTGAGGTTGCAAGACTCTGGTAGGGGTTGAGACCTCCTTAGATTAGTGGTATCATTGTGTTTTTTACATTAATGGCTAAATTTTCAAAGCATTGTAAGTATCATTTTGGGCCCGATTCAATTAGCTTCGGACCTGCGTTATTTGCAATGTGAAGCTAATACCATGTATTTTTTTGGTGGGATCTTTATGCTCGCCCCATAGAGGCTGATTTTTAGTTACCATAAATTATGGGAAAAAGTGCACCGCCCACAAGCTTTTTCCCGTCATCACTCCCAATTGAATCAGGCCCTTTGTATTGATTTCTTAGGGATTTCATAGATGTTCATGCTTGAGTGCAGTTATTGTATAGTGCAGGCATTCAAATTTTTCTCTGTGCAAGCCATGGGAGTACTTTCCCATCCACTTATACAGATGTGTGGCTACATATGGGATGATAAATATTAGCTGACGATGCTTTCGAAGCTCAGATCTCTGAATCCAGTCTATTGTAACCATTCAACAGCCAAAGACTGTCTAAAGATTTCCCACTCCAGAACATGGAATTCTTAACAAGTATGGAAACCTGGATTGGTGAGCAAAGAGGGGGAAAGCCTTTACTGAAACTGACCAAGAATGCAAACTCAACACAGCCCCTCTGTCAGAAGTGATGTTCTTTTTAACTCTGGATGGTTTGAAATTAGTTCTAATGTATCCTATTTGACCTGGCTTTACATTTTTTCCTCATTTATATATTAAAACCCCACATTACTTTAGTCAGTTCTAAGTTTACCTGCTCGAAGGACAGAAGAACAACACAACTTTCCTGATGCTTCTAATCTTGACTAGGATCAACTATTATGAACTCAACTTGGGCACCTGGCAGACCCAATGGTACTCGACTGCAATGCAATATCGACAGATGAGTACTCAAATTAAAGTTAGTTTTAGGGTTAGGCTTTTCTTAGGGTCAGGCTTAAGTTTGGGTTAGGGTTAGACTGTAATGCTAAGGGTTCATGCAGGGACAGAAGTGTGCTAGGAGGACAATCTTCCCCACCTGGATCCTCCACTTTGCAGGGCCAACCAGGTACATGGAGTGAGAGACTACCAGATATAATGGAGAGTTGCGAGTTCCCGCGCAGATGGCTTCATTAAAAAGTGCTTTTCAGCTGTCTCTATTTCGAATGACAGCCGTTTTAGAATGTTCTTTTAACGAATGGGTGAGTATGCGATCGGAATACTCACTCATTCATTTTTGGAAGTTCTGCCACCGGACCCCGGAGAGGTGTGTAACCCTCTCCGGTGACTTAGGGTTAGGCAACAAGAGGGTGACTTAGGGTTACGCTGCGGGGAGAGACTTAGGGTTAGGCTGTGGGGGGGGGGGACTTAGGATTAGGCCGTGGAAGGGGACTTAAGTTTAGGCTGCGGAGGGGAGACTTAGGGTTAGGGTGAGTGTTAGGGAATGGGTTGGGGATAGCATAGTTACTTATCTTTCAGAGTACCAAACCGCTTGCCCAGCCAGTTCGGAACTGGCTGGGAACGCACAGTCCTATCAAAATAAGGCAGTTTGCAATGGGGACCCACACTCATAATGGAAAATAAGTGCCTCCTTCAGGGTTGGTGCCCATAGGCAACTGACTGTATTGTCTACTGTCAGTTTATTGTTAACTAATGTATGAATGACAGTAAAGTGATTGTAGTTCTTGAACACCACACCCTTTAACACTTATACATAGAAAATGTTAATCAAACTATGCAGAGTATTCTATTATCAGCAGACTACATTCCAGAACATGCAATTGTAAATTGCACCTCATAGGGATGTGAGGAGAAATCAGCTTAGAACTAACACTGTAATAGATGGAAATTGGTGCTCTTCACCCTGCATCTACTCATGTAATTGAATACCCACTGACAACACTTTAAAATTAATTCTAAGTTTTCTTTCTTATTTGGCCTGAAGTTTGTGGTGTATTAAGACTATTCTCTTAGTTTATCCTCGTCCTTTGAAATGCATGAAATAAACGATAATTTAACTGTACAGAATTAATTCACACCATTAAATAATTAGAAAAAGTAATTGAAAAAGCAGGTTAATATAAAAATAAGAATGAAAACAGCATGTCCTTGATGCAAGGAGTATAGCTAATGTGGCAACCATCCTGCAGCACAGGCTGATGGTTAATGAATAATATTTCCATTAATTAGTTACTTGTAATGGGAGGAATAGTTTTAAGAGAAAGGTCCCCTGCACATCAGTAACAGCAGTACATGACAGAGTGAAAGGGGGTCATTTTAGCATTTGAATGCTTTAATTGTAGTAAATGAGAGCAACACAGAGGGTAAGAAGATGGAGGATACATCATATGAACCATCTTCCCCAGGCAGAGACAGAAAGAAAACTCTTGTAATCATGCAGCACATATCAACACAAATGTATTATTAATTATCCAAGCCTCAGGATATTTAAGGATATGGCTCATTTGAAACGTATATGTAATTCATCTTGGAAATATATTCCTACCCTGGAACATTTTGCTGTTGCTGAAAAAACATACACAGGAACAAACATTGTTTTGCTGATCTAAACAACATAAACTATAAATGCAACTTTAGGTTTAGCCAATGCTTAGTGAAGAGCCTGCTTTACAGTACAAACATATTGGGCTGGATCCAGTGCTTGGAATGAGTTACTCCTGGGCAAAACCATGTTGATTGCAGGGAGAGTCAAGTTAATTGTATTCTTTGCATGCAGGGATATATCTTTGAATTGCTTACTGCACACAGATACTGACCAGCTTAACTATCACCCGGTTATTTAGACTTGGGATAGGAAACATCACCTCTCATCTTTAATACTGTTTGCAACAGATGAAATATGACCCCCCTGCAATCAACATGGTTTAGCCCAGGAGTAACTAATTTCAAGCACTCACTTAAGTCTGGATCCAGCCCATTGCATGTAATAATAACTCACTCAATAACACTTATGCAGAAACAGTTTTTTTCAGAAGGTTCCCCAAGTGGACCTAGAATGCTATATTATATGCAAATAAGTGACTATTACATCTTTGTCATATAATGTTACACACAGTGGACACTAGCCTTTTGATTTAATGGTGTGTCCTGAATTTCATCTTGTAATGCTATGTCCACAGATGTGTCCATGAGTCATATTTAAACCCTTATGGATTCATATAATCCTAAATTAATCTGTTTTTGGTTATGTCCCCATATGCCTTAATGATACAACCAATGCTTTATAACTCTAGCTAAGATGCCTATGATGACCCACCATTTGTTTAAATGAAAACTATTCCGTTATTTATATATTAATCTTTATATACAGAAACCAATAATTGTCTGTTTCACACCTTCCTATATGTCTTTTATAGGAAGATGGTTTTTTGACTCAATAACCCAAAATATGGTTATATGGTTTATTATCCAAAATCCACAATAACGCTGAATCAAAATGTGCTAAATTAATTATATCCACAAGAATTAGACGTATGACTGCAGTCTATATGGTATCTTAGACTTCATTATTGGCTGTGGTTTCAGAAAGCCCAGTGGATGACAATAAATATTTTTAACCCAAAATATTTTAGGGTTAGTATAAATGCTCACTGACGATGGTATTTTTTCTTTTGTAAACTAGATGGATAGATAGATAGATAGATAGATAGATAGATAGATAGATAGATAGATAGATAGATAGATAGATAGATAGATAGATAGATAAAACCAGAATGGAAGCTGCTCAATCAATTTATTAAGTAAATGTTAAACAGGTGCATGAAAGGCAGGGGGTTAACCTGCTAGCCACAGAAACAAAGGGGAAAATTGCCTCAGCACACTGCCATAAACCAGTAACAAACTGTTCTATCTGTAAAATAAAACACAGAAATGTTCGTTACGCATATTTGTACAAATATGAGATAAGCCACCAGCCACCGTCAAGGCCTTTCTGTATATGGTGGTCCTAACTCTAACAATGAGAGTCCCAGGATCGGGAGAGTGTGTGTATATTATAAATTGAGAGCCAACTTACCTAGAAGACACCCCTTAAGGTCTCCAAAATGGCTGCTGTGGATCAGCTCCCCCTGTCAGCAACTGATCCCAGACATGCCCACAAACAGAATAAAACCAGAATGGAAGCTGCTCAATCAATTTATTAAGTAAATGTTAAACAGGTGCATGAAAGGCAGGGGGGTAACCTGCTAGCCACAGAAACAAAGGGAAAAAATTGCCTCAGCACACTGCCATAAACCAGTAACAAACTATACTGTTCTATCTGTAAAATAAAACACAGAAATGTTCGTTACGCATAATTGTACAAATATGAGATAAGCCACCAGCCACCGTCAAGGCCTTTCTGTATATGGTGGTCCTAACTCTAACAATGAGAGTCCCAGTATTGGGTCCCATATATATGTTTATAAATTGTTTATTTAAAACTATACTCACCGTAGATCCTACTTGCTCCTTATTTTAGGATATCCTGATATATTTTACCCAAGCATGTGGGAGGTTATTCCACTTATCAAACACCCTTTCAGTAAAGTCATTTTTCTGCATATTTCCTCTGTCTCTACCTCCCTCCAGTTTATATGCTGTTTAGATGATATGCCAGAAGCTGCTATCATATCTCCTTTTCATCCTTCCTTTGTATTTTTTTTTCTTTTTTTAATACATGCCTATCGGACTTAAACAAGGAATCATTACTGAAGTTGTATTCCCATCTGGATCTCATCTAAACCTTTAATCAATTGCCTGGAGTTTTACAGACCGCAGAAAGCGTTAATTTTTATGTAACCGTCTAAATCATGCCCAATGGGACAGGTTCTGAAAAAAGCACCAGAAAACGCAGTGGAAGCAGTAACCAGATACGACAAATTATATTATAATAGTACAAAAATTGCTGTGCTAGAATAGAAGAAAAGAAGAGCAATCAGGGGAGGACAGAAAATGATATGAAGGGGATGCATTTACCGGCACGAAGGGCTGGTTTTCTAGAATAATGCAGGCGATCGGCATACTTACCCATTCATTTTACGAAAGTCGCTGGACACGTCACACCTGCCGCACACCTGACCAGAGAAGTGAGTAACACTCTCCAGGGACTTTTAGGGGTAGGCTCTGGGGAAGGGAGGGTTAGGGTTAGGGTAATGAATGAGGTGGATTAGGGTCAGCCTGCAGGTAGGGGAGTCTTAGTGTTAGGCTATGGTAAGGGGAACATCGATTGCGAGGACCGGATTCACAGATCCGGTGTGAATTAGGTACAGACATACCCGCACCCAACTCATCCTGCCCCCATCCCACCCCCCTTTTAAGGTACATTATGGCACTTACGAGTGCCATAGGGCTACCTTAACTATCTGTG
>WWET01001770.1:233997-250326 GCA_011038615.1 Limnodynastes dumerilii | reverse complement strand
CGCAGCCCCCCCCCCCACCCCCACACCACTACCATTTTCTTTATTTCATTATCCCCTTCATCATTTCTTCCCATGTTCATCTCCCTCTTCCTCATAGCCCTCCCTACTATACTTACCTGCACCTTTCTACACCCGCCGCGTCTCTGCTACCCATGCGTGTGACGTCATGACACATGGAGCTGGGTAATTTGGCCGCAGGAGTCCGGCAGCTGTTAGATCTCTGACGGTCTGCTGGCTCCAGACACACTGATTCTTAATCAGTGCGTCTGGAGCCGGCAGACTGGTAGAGATTTAAAAGCTGCCGGACTCCTGCAGCGCCTGGAGCTAACACTCCGTCTGCAATAGAGGTGGGGGGGAGCTGCTTTTGCGATCACCTAAGATCGCCTAATGGTAGCGCCGGCCCTGGATAGATAGATAGATAGATAGATAGATAGATAGATAGATAGATAGATAGATAGATAGGAGCAGGAACGGCGACAAGGGAAGACAACGGGGACAGTTGTGACGGGCCCCGAGGTTTAGAGGGGACTTCTGCAAGCCAATATTGAGGAGGGTTGGGGGCACAAAAACATGAGAATACCAGGGCCCCAAGATTTCTGTTGCCAGGCTTGCATAGGAGATATATCTACTGTTTGGATAGAACTTTATGTTCGGAAAGTGTTTGTGTATAATATACATATATTGTATTATGTATGTTTATATGTTTATTATATTATTAAAAATTGTTATGCATTAGTGTGCCTTTAAAGGGAAATAACCCGATATGCTCTATTACTACAGAAAAAGCTGGAGCCAGTGAGCAGAAAACTAATACAAATTAGGCAAATCATCAAAGCAAAAGAAATACAGTTTCCCAGCTTTCTGGGTCAAAGTGAGATTTATTATCTATGGTAATTACCATTTCAATGAGCTCGGAGCATTTTCTCAATGGACACGTTATACCTGGATTTTATCTCACGTGGAAAGTAATTAATTCTTTATGTATCAGTGATCTGATTTTTTATCAGTATATTTACTATTATTATGTACGTGCGTATATTATTCTGTAAGTTACACCACTGTAATCATCTCTATTTAGTTGTTTATCTGACTATGAAACGTGTTTTGTCCCACAGGTTGTGTGACTCATCCTCTGTTGTTACAGTTTTGATTGTCATCATTCTTTATTCCAGTAAAATCAAATCTAATCACCTGAAAAAGTGCTTTACCCAGCAGGACTTTTTACCAAAACACTAAATCAAAGAGACGCTGACCAGAGGAAGTCTCAAATCCACCAAATAATAAATAAATAAAAATTATATATATTTTTTTAAAGAGTCTGTAACATTTTAGTGAGGTTTATGAAATATTATATTCTATATATAGAAGGGAATTGGGAATTGCATTTATTTTATATGTTATTTGATTTTGCATATTGCACCCAAAAGCTGAACAGATTTATCTTTAAATTATGATTAAGAGCAGAGCCACAAATCATCACCTCTCAGCTCATTCTGTTTGCACATTTTTAATTGTTAGCCATGGCTTTGTCAATATGCCATAGTTGCCGACTCTCCCGGAATGTCCGGGAGACTCCCGAAATTCGGGCAGTTTCCTGATATCCCGGGAGAGCCAACAAATCTCCTACAAGGGACTTGAGGCTCGTGGTTTTCATGAAACCACGGCCTCAAGTACTGCGCCCTGCCTGGCAACACTAGTTTACTAGTGTTCCTAGGGACAGGGAGGGACTAGATGAAGCAAATTGCGTCATCAAGCCCCACCCCCATCCCTATGAAACCCCGAAATGGGTAATTGATAACCAAGGGGTGGGGTTTAATAACGTGATTTGCATAAATCGTGCTACTAAGCCCCGCCCCCTGCTTGCATCTATGGCTTCCCTCTGGGATCTCCCGGTGAGAAGCTTTTAAAAGTCGGCAACCCTGCAATGTGCACTACTTACTGTGGTGTTAATCCCAAACTCTGGATCAGCCCCATGATATTTACCCCCAAAGAGATAACTATAGATCAGACCCAGACCTCAACTGTATCCTAACACTCGCATGTGCGTAGGTAGGCCACTACTACCTGGGGGGGTTGGTGCCAGGACTTTTGTCCCGGCTCGGAGAAAGATGGAGGCCCACCAATACTTACTCACAGCCTCATCATCAGTAGGAGGGAGATGAGTCATTGTCGCCAGCGTCCTACCGCCGAAACTTACTGCTGGATAACTAAACCAGGCTGCACATCAGTGGGCCACTGTGCAGGGAGGACTTTTTCTAAACAAGTCTTTCCTGTGCATCGGCCTACTTTGAGTAATTCTGGCAGGTCCACAGTGTACCACCTACAGGTGACAGCGTGTAACATCACCGATAGGCCGTCAGAAACACTTCCATTATAGTAGTCTCGATCTGGAAATCTGATCCACTTAGCAAAGAAAACTACTTTAATATTATTATGTATAATTCATTCTTTTAATTTATGCAGCAGAAAAGCAGGTGTCACTATATAAATATAAAATGCTATATTAAGATGTACTTAAATTTTAATTAATTGGATTTGAACTCTTTTTGTCCCTCTAACATAACTCCCAGTAACAAGAATGTGTGAGATTTCATCTTTATAGCCTTCTAATCTATAGGACCTTTGCAGAAGATTCACCCAATGAAATGATAGCATTTCTTTTTATCCCACTAAGTCCTAAATTATACTAGACCATAGAATGGCCTTATATGTCTCTTCTATTGTTGCAGGTATGTTTGTAGTATGAGTAGTGAAGAGTTTCTCATTGGTTACAACATATGGAATATGGTATTTATGTTAACAATTATAGAATTATTGACTGACAGGTTCCTTGAGCTGCAAACTCATTATTAATAGACATACATAGAAACATACAGTAGAAAGTGACAGTAGATAAAAGTCCCATGGCCCATCTAGTCTACTGTGTTAGCATTCACCACCTCAGATGGGAGGCTATTCCACTTATCAACTACCCTTACCAGGAAGTTAATTGTCTGTCCCTTTCCTCTAAACCAGTGCTCCTCAACCAGTGTGCCGTGGCACACCAGTGCGCCATGGGATGTTACCAAGTGTGCCATGGTGCAATGCCTCCAACAGGAGAAAAAGCACTGGAAGACCCTACCTTAAGGAAATAAGGGGAAACTGGGGACACTGCAGATTCATGAATGGGGACTACTGGGAAGGCTGCAAACACATGATAGGGACTACTGGCTAAAATAGTTAAATTAGTTATAATTAGTTATAAATAATGTACTTTGTAATTCCTGCTTTTTTTTTGTATAATTTTGATTTTGGCGTGCGGCGGAATTCTGGGAAGGGCTTAGGTGTCCGAGGGTGAGAAAAGGTTGAGGAGCACTGCTCTAAACCATAGACTCTCAAGTTTATATACATGCCCTTCTGTACCTGATTATACCACTTGATATATTTTGGAAGCTACTATCATATCCCCCTTCTCTCTACTCTTCTCCAATCTAAGGCCATTCCATTGACCTATGAAGTGGCATTACTACTTCTCTCTTTCTAATACTATGGCCCAGATCCTGGGCTATGGTCGACAGAAGAATTACGTACAGCGCGTACGTAATTCCCCTGTCTAGAAGGTTGTGCGCATGCGTACAACCTTCTTACAACGCCGTAAGTATCGGTGTACCTAACTAACATTACATACACCGGCTCTTACGAAAAGGGGGCTTTTCCCCCCAATGACGCATGTTGTATCTCCGCCGTGAAGGTGGAGATAGACATGCCAACGATGGGACTGGGCGGGGGAAGGCCCGCTATGATCAGCTATGCGGCTGTAAAGGCTGATTACTTGATCGTAAAAGTTAGGGTAGGAAATGGACATGTAAGTGTCCAGATTTCCTACTGACAGCGGGGAGTGAATGGGGCGTGCACTCCCCACTACGATGCCGGCCGTACTGACCTTGGGCAGCTGTATGCTGCCTGTAGATCAGGATCCGGCCCTATATCTTTTTCCTGTACAACCAAGCATCTGACTTATCTTTCTCATTGCTTGAAATAGTAACTTAAAGGTAAATATATCACAAGGTTTACAACTCTCTTCTACACTTCATAAATGCTCTGATTCTCAGTTACATGACTTCACCTGGGCTGCACCCACTCTATGGAATAAATAAATAAAGAAGAAATCTACGTACCTAACTGGTATGTAGATTGCGTAAATGACCTACAACGCATGTGTAGTAGGTAATTTACTAAATATCCGCACCTAAGAAGCTTCTGCTTCTTAGGTGTGAACACGGTCCTCTGTGTGCTACATTATAAATAAATATTAATAATACATATACATTTGGCACACTGGAAAATAGGACTGCTTAGCTTACCCATTGATATAGTCCACACAGCAGCAATCTTCATCATAGCTTTAGTACGAGAGTTGAAGCGACTGTGCTCTATAGGGTTACGTATTGCTACATATCGATCGAGAGAGATTGCACACAGATGCATGATAGACGCTGTAGAAAACAGTACATCCAATGAGATCCATATAGGACATAGCTTCTGTGGCAAAGGCCAGGCGTAATCTGCAGATAGAAATATTAGGGAGTTATACATGAGTCTGAAGACTAGACTGAAATTCAAAGTCAAGCGGCATATTTATTAATGAATCAATCTCTTTACACCATTTACTATACTTTCAACGGGAAGTCTGTATAAATGTTGCCATTATTCCTTAGAAAAATGTAGTAGATGCACAGCCCAAATTATGTCAACAACGCTTTCCAAATAAACTTTCCAAGAAGCTATGACGATACATATGGTAGAGAAGTGAGTAAATTATTTATCAAATGACTACAGTTTAGCATCTTCTGTTTCATAAAAAAGCAGATAATAATATTATAATTTACAGTACACAGTTTATTTAGTAAATCCTTTAATTTGAGATAGGGCCATTGACATATTGTAAAACCATATTGGGCTGTAGAGGTTAAGTTTCATAGCTTAGCCTATAAATAGTCAGCCAAAATCGAAATCCTTTAGTTCCAACAGAATCCTCACGCAATGGATTGTGCCAAGACAGACAATCTGAAGCTGCTTAATAAAATTAAGCCTAAAAGTATGAGAAAGTATATTTTGAATGACATCATTGGGCAGATATTTTAGGTGTCAATTGGGATTTAATATAATATTGTGTTTTATGCAAAGGATCATGGGACTTATCCAGACTTTTTGCTGTGTTTTTCAGTAGCACTGTGGCTGTTTTATCGCTTTGTTCATGTTAGAATCGTGTTAACTGATTGCAATACATTTCGACTCACCCAGAAGAATGACACTTCTGATAGGAAGGGACTGGGTTGAGTTCAAGCGGGTGTTACGTTGATTTGGAAGGTTTTTCACCCATGTAAAGTATGGGTATTTTCCCTTTATAAATACTGATCTGAACTTCTGTATTTCTGGGAACTCTCGTGTTTTGAGCCAGTACATTTAAGGTAGCCCCTGGGCTATACTTCATATTAGACTATTGGGCTATATACCTAATCTCAGAACTACTTTGTAAAATCTATTTCATTCCTGTAAGAACAACATAAATATGGTCCTTGAAACAATGGATTATTGGGGATTTTCAATTTCTAACTATTCAGCCTCCACTAAAGTAGATATTAAGATATTGATTCATTCAATCACCTTCCCTTGTCCTCTTTCCACCTATAATCCAATTCCACCCAACGTGTACAAGACAGTGCATTGTTTAGCAGTCATAATGGTCCAGGTAAAATCCACCACTGCCCTTATTACTAGACAATACATGACATTAGTAATTCTGCTAATGTATTCTAAGAGGGAATGCCAACAAACCCCTCTGTCATTAGTTTCATTACTGTTCAGTTTGTTTGGGTCAGAAACAGAGGTATCTGAATGGGAATATTCACTGCCACCCAACTGGCAATTGGGCACCATCCTGGGAGGAAAAAAGGGGTATCCTGTAAGTCTATATGATTAAAATGCCATGTATATAGACTCATTAGTCATCTGTTGACCATCAATACTTAAGAATATTGAGTTAGATCCAGACCTATGTTCCCTTTATGTTTCAACGCATAGCGTATTAACGTTATCATAGTTACTATGCACTCCAAACCCTACCTTAACTTTTCAAAGCGTAATTCTGTTGGGCGTAATGGCTGCACGTACTTACGCACCTAGACACGCCCATACTGTACGATTTACATGCCTCACCCCGCCTCCAAAGCGTAATTACGGGTGTCCTATGGCTGGAATGCCCCTTCGTTTGCAGTTACGCTCTTCATACTAGGATGGTACGTACGTTTCTGAGTTATGTGCCATAACATCTGCATGCGCAGTACATACAAAATTGCGTTTTTTACGTCTCCGGCTAGCATAAATACACAAGCGGACGTTGTTCTGGATCTGGGCCATAGTAAGTATTTCAACTGCCAGATGACTGATGTCACATATAGACCACCTGCTGCCCACTCACTCTCAACATACTGACAGAAGTTACTGAGAGAAGCTCCCATTAGCATTATATTTACCAGAGAACCATGCAGGGTAGTGTGGAGAAACCAAGATTTAGACAGAAGATATATCTAAATTGAAATTATTTCTTGTTTACTGCCCCCAACCCCAACATCCTAAAAAAAGGGAAGGGATGGGAAAATGAAATAATAGATCCAGTCCATTGAGGTCATTTTGAAATGCTGCTTTCACTCATCTGATTATATCAGAAGAATTTGGTTCTTTATTCTCTTTGACATAGCTTCAGATGCAAACTTTATTTATACAAAAAACTATGTGTATTTAGAGTTCGTCATCATAATCAATATATATATTCAACAATGTGCCTTGCTAAAATTACCGGATCAATTTTTGTGATTTTGCTATGTCCTATTGACATTTTGGAATAATTACATTGACCGATTATTAAATGTGTTTCTTTGTAAAACAAGGACAGTGAAAGATTCAATTAAAAAGTACCTTAACACTTTAATTTCTTGTCTAAAAAAAAAAAGGTGTAATGTAGAAAGGAGACCTTGGTTGACCAATTAGATTATTTAATCACTATCTGGCACAGTTAATTGGTGTGTTCTCAAACCTCCTGCAATATCCTACAAGGCAGCATGGAAAATGTGATATTTAAGATCCTGAACTGTAGCAATCTTCAGTCTTGCAAAATAATTCAGAAGGTCAACAAATTCAAGTCCTCAGTTTACACGCTTGTTAAATAAATGTTATTTTTTTTATGTATGCTGAATTTTTCAAGCTTTTCAATCAACTAGAATCCATGCACAGAATGTTTCTTTCTATCAATATAAGATTTGTCAAGCTATTTTCTCAATTTCTTTCCATTTTTGCACGCTGCAGAATCACTAATCTTGTAGTCTAGTCACACACAGAAAAACAATACATTTATTTAACTTTTATACAGTAGATAAAATCTACTTTGCTTCATGGTGCCATTTATTTTTAACCTTGTATTTTCACCTCCTGGAGTTGCACTTTTGGAACTTGGGGAATATTTATCTTTAAATCCTTTTTACTATTGTGTCAAATAAAAAACGTCCGTTGTGGATTGCCAAATCTAAGTATGGCCACTCATAGAAGTTACAGTTCGTGTTTTCCTAAGTACACCTTCATTATATTTGTAGATCTGTGACTTAAACAAATGTTAACAGGCGGGACTTAAATTAAAGCCCTACAAAATATGTGTATTGCAACTTTTAATGGAGCAATCACTCAACTATATTACATCGCGTGTTATATATTGCCTTCTACACTGCCTGTTTTTATTTTTTTAAACTCATGATGGGCTGGATCCAGACTTAAGAAGGAGCATGAAATTAAGGACCTGATTCACACTTAAGAATCTTCTTAAAATAAGAACTTAAAGTCACACCTGGGCTAAACCATGTTGATTGCAGGGGAGTCATATTTCATTTGTTGCAAAGATCAGGAACAACTGATCTTGGAACCTAACACTGTAAGCAGCTTTGATTATTGATATTAAATAGGTTTAAATATATACTCTTATTCTAGTTTGCATCTACTTCTCTTAAAGTCCCATGCTCCCTTTGTTTCTATGCCAGCAGGCATGACATTACATTGCCCGACCCACTACTGCTAATAACATTCAGCAGCAGCAGGTCAGGCACACAGTGGTACAGATATTGGGCTGAATCCAGACCTAGTTAAGTGGTTGAACTTAGTTACTCCTGGGCTAAACCATGGTGATTGCAGGGGAGTCATATTTTTATCTGTTGCAAACAGTTGTATTAGATTAGAGTTGAGAGGTGATGTTTCTCAGCCCAAGTCTAAATAACAGTGTAATAGTAAAGCTGGTCAGTATCTGTGTGCAGTAAGCAATTCAAAGATATATCCCTGCATGCAAAGAACACAATTAACTTGACTCTGGATCCAGCCCGATGATCTTAAACTCTATTTGATTTCATGAGTTAGGAAATGCTATGTTTGCTATGCACATGTGTCAATGTTACTTGTCAGGGGACTTATGCATATCATTACTTCTGGATCCGGTCCAGTGTCCCTATACATTTCTGTTGTGTCCATGGGGGCAAGTTTGGAAGTTTAAAATTGATTGGCCTCAAACAAATACCTTTGACATGTTGGGATGGTGGTTTGTTTCAAGGATTATGTAGACAGGAAAGAAAAATTGGATCTTTTCATTAGATTCTATGAACCTGATTCACACTTAAGAAAGAATTTAGGAACGTTCCTAAATATATGCATAGAGCAGATCAGTAAGAACGATTCACAGATCCTAAAGAAAAATGCTAACCACACCCCTAGCTTCTTAGAAGCTAAGAATTAATTAAACAGTGCAGTATGAACTCCCACTCACTTATGATCATTCCTCGGAAGAAATGCATTTGGATAAAATGTGTCAGAAAGTGGGAAAGTCTGCTACTTTCTTTACTTACTTCTTTGCTGTACTGGTGTGTTCTTTTATGCTAAGTGGAGACCAAGGGTCAAATTTACTAAGCAGCGGGTTTGGAAAAGGGGAGATGTTGCCCATAGCAACCAATCAGATTCTAGCTCTCACTTTCCTATTACATACTAGAAAATGTTAGCTAGAATTTGATTGGTTGCTCTGGGCAACATCTCCACTTTTCCAAACCTGCAGTTTAGTAAATCTGGCTCCAAGTTCACTATTTATTCTATGAAATGACTGAGGACTGCTTTCAGTATTACAGCTTGTAGTTATCAAATGCGGAACAAAGGAGGATGTAAAAGCCACGCCACATTCTTCATTTGGTGGAGATATTGAACTGCGATAGCGGTCATGGTTTCCTGCCAGACCTACAATCCATATGATTGTTTCTTAATTGCTATCTCCCAGTGCTAACATAGCAGGACAGAGTTCTTAAAGAATACCCCTATTGGGGTGCAATCTTTTACATCACAGTGGACTTATGTGCCCCCAAGCGGTTGCAGTCTCCGCAACCAAGGCTCCCTTCAGAGATAGAGACAGTCAAAAAAAATTTCGGCTGTCTCTATTTTGAATAGGAGCCTGTTTTATAATTTTTTTTAAGAATGGGTGAGATTGCCCGAATTGGCATACTCACCCATTCATTTTCACAGAGACCCACGAGACCCCCGCTGACAGCTCCGTAGAGGTGAGTAACCTCTCCGGGGACATTTAGTATTAGGAAGGGGAGGGGGGGGTTAGAATTAGGCTCATAGAAGGGGAGGTTTAGGGTCAGGCTGTGGGGAGGGGGGTCTTAGGGTTAAGCTAGGGTTAAGGTTAAGGTCAGGCTAGAGAGAAGGGAGGGTTAGGGTCAGGATGAGGAGGGAGGGTTAGGGTTAGGCTGTGGGAAGGGGAGGGTTAGGGTTTGGGTAATGGATGGGGAGGGTCAGGATTAGAATTAGGGGAAAGGTTGGGGTAAATTTTAGCCTTACCTTTTGGAGCACCCCGTTCGGTGCTCCGTGGATCGATTGCTATGCCTCATCGAGGCATAAGCAATCGATATCCCAGCCAGTTCTAAACTGGCTGGGAGAGAACGGCCCTATCGAAATAGGGCCGTTCTTAACAGAGACCCACACCCGCCCCCAAGAACTAAGATGAAATAACGGGATATTTGTTGAAGAATGGTCTAGAGCGTCCACTAGTTGTGAGCTAATTGTGAGTGGTTTATTTTTATCCTAAGCGCCGTAGAATAGTTTTTTTCTTCTGTTTGTTCATTGTAGTACAGTTAGGGTGTCCAGAGCTTAGAAAATGAGAATGGGGAACAATTCTTCACCACAATTTACAATAATCACAAATAGTTAAAGACAGATTATCTGTTCTGAGGCAGTCTGATGCCTTTTTAGTGATGCAGGTACATATTTTAATAATGAAAAACTTATTCCTGGACCATCTATACTTTTAGAAACATCTTTTATAGCTAAAGTCTGTTCCTGTGAACAGAACTTTTGGTGGAGAGCAAGTTTGAGTCAGTAGAGTTATGGATGTGCCTAATGAACAGATTTTTTTGGTTGGTTTTACGCTGAGTTTTCTTTTTTACATTTTCTATTTTAATAGGCAATTAAATGTTCATATAAATTATACACATTGTAATTAACTTCAAAAATCAAACTTGATGATAAGAAACTTGGAAAGTCTAAACTAATGGGTTCACTATACACAGAATTAATGATGAGATATTTTAGGACGTTCTTCCTCCATGTTCCTTTGTCGTCATGTCTGGCCTCATTATTATGTTTTAAACAACATGAACTCTTTAAACAAAGTAGTGGTGCTAGGGCCAGAAAAGTTAAATATATGACTGTCAATCAAATGCTAATTAGATCTTTGTGACAGTCAGTGGAATAATAGGTTCTGGCTATGGTCCTGTTTGCGGCCAAATTACAAAACTGATTAATTTTTATTGCCACAATTATGAGTTGATAATGTTCAAAACAAGATGTCTTACTGTCAGAAAAGGTCAAACTCATCAGACTCTCTGATTGGGGTTTACCGAAATGGAACCAATTCTTGCAACCTAATTGGGGTGACTGTATCCAAAAATGAGTCTGCAGTTGGGGGAGGAGGAAAGGATAAGTGGGAGGGGGGGGGGAGTAATGTGTGTCCATCTGTTCTTTATGCTCTTTTGCACATGCAAATGTAAGAGTATTTGCAATGAAGACAGTGATACATCCAACACCATAATCTTGACCGTGTCATTGCCGACAGGATTTTAATTTATAAAAATATTATGTCAGCACACGTACCATGGACAGACTGGACTGCCAACGTGGCTCTTATCTGCCGTCACTTTCTATGTTTCTATGTTTCCATGCCAACAGTTGCACATTAGATTTGGAACCCATTCAGATTGCTGACATTTACTGTCCCTGGTACCTGCCGTGTTCTGCTGTGCTTTCACAGGGAATACAGTTGCCGGTCCTGGTGGCCGTATTTCGAATATGATATAGAAGCCAGCTGAACAGCAGCTGCTTTTTGTTCAAAAAGCATGGAAAATAATAATTTTCTATTCAGAATGGGAACCAATTTCCCCATTCCCAATAGCAAGAGGCTAAGGCAGTTGTGGTGGGTGTGTTAGGGTTAGGCTGCAGCGAATGTTGTGGGTAAAAGGTTAGGGTTAGGGCTTAAGAGGAAGGTTAGGGTTATGCTGCAGGGCAGGGATGGTTAGTATTAGACTGTGGGGCATGAAGGATTAGGGTTAGGGTTAAAGAAGGGAAAGGTTAGGGTTAGGCTGTGGGAAAGCGAGAGTTAGAGTTAGGAAAGGGTTAAGGGTAGGATTAGGTTAAACAGTTAACATATTCCTTTCAGCAGATGACTCTTTGCAACTCCAGGAGTCACATCTCCACCACTTTCCAAAATGCAGATTTCTGGCACTCCTTTCCAGGTTAGGCTTAAGGATAAGGACAGAGGGCCTGATCCAGAGCTACGATGTTACACTGAGCGCTGTAGCGCTCAGCGTAACATCGCTGCTCTGGCCCGGCACTCCCCCTTGTAGGAGCATATTAACTCTCCCTTACGCCGGCTGAAGGCTACCCTAACTTCAGCCCGCGTAAGGGAGAGTTGATACGCTGGGACGGCGGCGTTAGTACGTTAAAGCCACCCTCCCAGCCTCATTACGCTCCCTCCCCCCGCCCCCTTCCACTAACTTCAGCATAGGGACGCTGGGGGACGTCCCCTCCAGCGTCCCTACGGCGCTACTCTACCCGGCGCATGCGCATTACGGCTACGCTACGCCGATGCACTATGCTTACTAAAGCACAGCGTATCGAGCGACGGCGGCCGTAGCTCTGGATCAGGCCCAGAGACATAACTAAAATGTTAGTGCCAGGGACAAAAATAAAAATAAAATAAATAGTGCCCCTAACCCTGAGTTCCAAACCAATGTAACCTTAAATATTAACTTACTGGTGCCCCCCTTAAGTTTTGCACCCTGGGCGTCCGCCCCTATCAAACATCCATAGTTACGGCCTTGGATATTGATTAGGGTTAGGGGCCCGGATTCTCATTTGCATATTTTTCTTGATACAAGCGTAGTTTTAGGTGCAGAGCTACTACGCAAGCATAGTAACTCTTCTACGCTATCTACATAACTTTACGTTACCTAAATAGCATAAATGCGGTCTTAAAAGACCAGTAAATCAGTAAAGAGAGAACAATGAAATAAATTGCTACATACATCCAGCTAGTGAGAGACAAAAGCCCTATAATGCCAGCACATAATGGACAGAATAAAATGCCACAGAATACACTAATTCAGATGGTACAGAATGGTAGATAGCTCAGACCATGTGTTTCTGATTAACAAAATAGATACCTGTATTAAAATATAACTTTTAATGATAATAGTTCAAATATAATGTGAGGTCAAAAAGGCAAATATATAAATAAACATTAATAAACCATTCAAACAAAGTAAATACCACAGATTTACATATAGGTTGAAATTAACAATGGTATAAACCGGATAGCTGGAAGATACTTGTCGTGTTAATGGCGATGAGTCTCGAACGTAGCATGGTCTCCAAGTAAAGGGTAAAATGCTGCTCGTATACCTACACTCCCCAATCCAGTAATATATAGCCAAGACAACGGTATTGAATTAGGAAATAAATACTGTGGGCTGGATTCACAACTCCGTAATTGTGCGACATACGTCCTTAATTTACCGATAGTAGCTACTACGCATGTGTAGTAACTATTTTACACGATCTACGTATCTTTTTGTTAAGTAGATTGCATATATGCGGTCTTTAAAGACCGCATTTACGAAAATTTACGTAAGGTAAAGTTAAGTAGATAGCGTAGAAGAGTTACTATGCATGCGTAATAGCTCTGCACCTAAAACTACGCTTGTATCAAGAAAAGCTTGCAAGTGAGAATCCGAGCCAGGGTCAGGATTATTTTAATGCCAAACAAAGTACATTAGTATCACAATATTTTATTAGACAGGTGTCGCATTAACTGTTGGCACCTATTGACAGGGATTACAAACATCAATGATAGAAATCCCTGGTAAGTTACCAAACTCTCTCTCTATATATATATTGGACGATTGGATTCTCCACAAACACACGGATATATTTAAAAATAAATAAATAATGTGGAGTTTATTTCAACAACGTAATTTATTGTCAATATAAACAGAGATTTTGTTTTTCAATTTGGACTGAGAAGCTGGATTGTGTTTAATTTTCTAGTTATTTACCTTTCCTGCTGGCATTTCCTGCTTAATGGCATGATGCCGCTATGTAAATGAATGAAAAGACTTATTGAAATACATTCTGGCAGGAGGGAAATGAAAAGAGATAATGACATAAAGCTTTATTCTTCTATTTGAATTTTTGTTCTTTCATTCTTAATGTGAAATAGGTATTTCTTAATTTGAAGTTACAAAATACTCCTATGTAATGTTATGTAGTCCCTATTAATAGATAAAGTTGCATAAAATATATTTAAAAAGTAGCGTAAGACGGAAGGGGGAAACACCCTTTCCCCGTCTTCCCTACAATGCTCCTTCATTGCTTGCTTCAAGAGTGAAGTCACCTCGCAAGATCCCAACTAAAGTTTTGCTCAGCACCAACTGAGCTGTTGGTATTTCAGTGTGGTATCTGCATATTTTCACCGTCTTCTTCTACACTCTGATAAACACAGAAAATAAAACCCGGGTTGTTGACTTTTAAAAGCTATAGATGCATGCAGGGGGTGGGGCTAAACAGTGCGTTTTATGCAAATTGTGTCATTAAGCCCTGCCCCTTGACTATCAATTACTCCTTTCGGGGGTTTCATAGGGATGGGGGTGGGGCTTGCTGACACAATTTGCACCATCACGTCTCTCCCTGTTCCTAGCAACACTAGTAAAGGGCAGGACTTGAGGCCGTGGTTTAATAGAAACCACGAGCCTCAAGTTCCTTGCGGGAGATTTGCCGGCTCTCCCGGGATACCGGGAAAATGGCTGAATTTCGGGAGTCTCCCGGACATTCCGGGAGAGTCGGAAACTATGAATAAAACAAGTTACTAACAAATGGTTTATTTGACAATAGCGCACAGTCCTTGTCTTGCTGAAAACTGACCGTCCAGGCCTGAACTGGAGATAACCGTATAACCTTACCAGACAGTCAAGTGTCGAATAAATATCTCAGAATGCATACATTTCTGCACATATAAAGCTCTGAGCGGAGACTTGATTCACAGAGTTGTTGAGATAAAGAGACAAAGTTTATTCGATTCCCTTTTCATCTTCCGCTAATGCTTTTTCTTAAAGATTACTACTCACGACGCACTGAAAGTAGGAAATAATTCACATGGCGATGTAAGCGATCATGACACAGGCAGGAGCTTCAGAGATTGAAATATACAACGGACATTTCTCTCAAGTGTACATTTGTAAATGGTAACACAGTACCTGGCTGTCTGGAAAATCTAGTCATATTTACATTAGAATTTCAGATTAACTAAACAAGGCCCACGAGACACATAATTGGAAGCTATATAGAAACATAGATTAATCTCTCTCTCTCGCTCTCTCTTGCTTCCGCTTCTCATTATTATTTCTTTGTCAAATTATTATATATACATTTTTTTAATTATGTATTCTATGCAGAAAAAAACAGATTCTTTCATCTGGTAACATAGGGTCGGATCCAGACTCCTGCACGCTTTCCGTATGTGTCTGTCCGACAAAGAGAGGGGAGTGAAAGCCCCCTGTCACTCTCCTCTCTTGTGTGGCTTTATGGCAGGTTACGCTGCCATAAGCCTACCTTAAGTCAATCGCGCGGATCAGTGGCCGGTACAAGTGTTGAGCCCCCTCCCACACTGTACAATTACCATGCTTGTCCCACCCACTTTAGTGGGCAAGAGGGGGAAGCACAGCCCAGTTCCACAGAAAAGACCTCGTACGGAACGAAGTCTGTGCATGTGCGTGCCGGATGTGTACAAAATTGATTTCCCCATGTGCACAACTCGGTATGACAGGGCGTAACTATACGCCATACGTGTTAGAATATGTAATGTGTTTGAGGGGAGGCATTTAAGTTGTACAGTATGGGCTGGGTTAGGCACTTCTACACCACGTATGTTCGCTACGTCCACACAAGGATACGCACGGAGAAGTTAAGGGAGGGCTATGGACGCGGAAGTTAGCTAAATTTTGTCCGTCGTAGGTGAGTGTCATGGAAGTGCACTTGCCATATAAGTGGAAACTTTTGCCATTCCGGGCGTTCTTAAAGCACAAGTCTGAACATGGTCCTTAGTCCCTACCATGGAACTATCCCTATTGTAGCAGGATAGCCCCTCTTTCAGGTGATGCTTGGAAGTGCACCCATTCAGGTGAGGTGTTTTCTAGACATGCCCTGAAGTTATTTTTGTTTTTAAAAGTTACCTGTTCCCTCTCAGCTGTACCCCAGCCATTTAATGCTCCTTTGTTCTGCCCCCCATTTATTATATAACCCTCTGTAGGGCATTCAATCATTTTTATGCCCAACTGTAGTGCCAGGATAAAAAGATGTCATGCACATCAATGTTCTGCCAGGGTTGCCGACTCTCCCGGAATGTCTGGGAGACTCCTGAAATTCGAGCAGTTCTCCAGGTATTCCGGGAGAGCTGGAAAATCTCCTGTAAGGGACTTGAGGCTCATGGTTTCCATGGGCCTGATCCTGAACTACGCCCGCCGTCGCTAGGACGGTGGGCGTAAGCATAAGATCGGCTTTTCAGCGGATCTGCGCATGCGCCGGGCAGGTGTTGCCCGGCGTTACTACCGCAACACCCGATCGTGGATTGGGCGTCTGTAGCAGTGCCGTAGGGACGCTGGAGGGGACGTCCCCCAGCGTCTCTACGTTCAGGTTAGTGTAGGTAGTTAAATGAGGGTGGGT
>WWET01001770.1:186692-222565 GCA_011038615.1 Limnodynastes dumerilii | reverse complement strand
TGAACTGAACAGTTCAGCACTCAACAAGGACATCTGCTGGACACAACATGGAAGAGTGAGTATTATTCTAAATGTTATTTTTGATGTTAGTTTTATGGTTATGATGCTGTTATGGAATGGTAAAGGTTAAACTGCGGTAAGGACACGGTTAGGGTTGGGCTGCAGTGAGGGGATTGTTAAGGTTAGGCTACAGTAAAGGGATGGATAAGGTTAAGCTATGGTAAGGGGATAGTTAAGATTAGGCTGTGGTGAGCTGAGGAATAAGGTTAGGCTGCAGTGAGAGGATGATTAGGGTAAGGGTAGTGTTCGTGTCTGACATTCTTAAAAAAACAACACTAAGAGAGAGGAGAGAGAGACACAGAGAGAGAGAGAGAGAGAGAGAGAGAGAAGAGAGAGAGAAGAGAGAGAGAGAGAAGAGAGAGAAGAGAGAGAGATAGAGAGTTCAAGAACCTGTCACTGCCCTTAAGGCAGATTACTTGCTCCTGGTGCACATTAGAATGTGTGGATCATGTTAAAACCACGAAGAAAAGAGACTCTAGAGAATCTATCTACTGCTTGTTTGGACTATCTCATGCATTTCCTTGCTTCTGTCAAATAAATAAAAGTGTTACACAACCTCTGAAATAGGCAAGCATCTGGTGGTGGAGGTGGGCTGTTATTTGGTGATATACAATACCTATACTCCTCTTACGGCTATAATGATAAAACTATCCATTTTCATTGACTTGTTACATATCATGTTTACATTAAAATTCCTTTTTTTCCATTCTGACCACTGCATTTATCTGATTTATAAATGGTGTTCCATGCATTCGTATTGTGTATATTACTATTTTTCCTTCTCTAAAACATAAACGTAATCTGATGGAGCTATAGCAAAACCTGTTAAATAAATAAATAAACTACTTTCAAACATCTCCAGTCTATGATGGACTGGGGGCAACACAGGTTGAACTTGAAGAGCTCATGTGTGTCTTCTTGTTACCCTTTAATCACTTTCAGAGACCATGATAGATGGCACTCCTACAAAGCTGTAAGAGATTTTTTTAGTGTTGTCCTCCAATTTGCTATTTTGAAAGTTACAATTTCTGTTGTCAATATCCCATCATCTGCACTCAGAACATGAGTCATTTATGAAACGTATCTTAACGTTATTACAGCTAACAAATAATTGGATTTTTTTTTACCTCTTTTGACAATCTTTATTATTTTTGGCACAATTTTAATAGTGATGTATGAGCATAGATAAATAGACATGCAGTGCAGACAGTATATCACATCTTTAAATCTATCACAATGACAAAAGGAATGACGTCTATCTATCAAGTTGTCACTTTTCTGGCTCACTCACTGTTTGGTTTTATATGGATTAATTGATATTTAGTTTTATTGGTAACTTTTAAATACTGATAAAACTACATAAATTTTGTTCAAATTCCTATTCTTTTTATAAGAAATAAAAATTGGATGGAGTGAAGTTTTCATTAATGTAATTTAATGTCATTTAAACCAGAGGGAAATATCACTAGTACATTATATTCTATGGGTCTTTTGCTGGGGGTAATGACCCACATGACTGCCATATTGCTTTGCACATGATTGACTTATATTTCTTTTGTCCTTTAAACACTTCTTATTGGACCAGGGAGGCATTGAACACTCAGTGATTTTACACTGCACTGATAAGCTTTATTGGGTGCTAACTTTCCTGTCTACAGATTGAAACCTATAGTCTTATTTCGTTACTATGATAAGCAGGAGGTAAAAGCTATTTTATTATCGCAGTCTTTGCCAGCTTATTAAATCTTTGGCAGGGTAATATTAATAATTAACTTTGCTCAAACTAATGCATATCAAATGCTGTTTAACGGGGTAAAAAATGTAAAAAAAAAAAAAAATATATATAAATACCCATATTTTTACTTTATAAACCTTGAATGAATTTCCCAAGTATGATTTTGTCTTGATTCCTGCAGTATTTATCATGATCACTGGACGTTATGTCTTTGTTTTTTTATCACATGATTTCTTTTAGTTTCCTGCTCTTGCTGGTGTTCACTATCTGCTGGAGGTGCCGCTCACTTCCTTGCTGCACTCTCTCCACGGTATTTCCATTTAAATCCTTCAATGACTGCATACTCTTGTCAGAGCAACAGGTTTCCTTTGCCTGCTGATTTGTATTCTCAAGTCCTCTCCTGTATTCTGACTCCCTGGTTCCTGGTCATGCTAACTCCTCAGTTCCAGTGTCTCTTTGGGCCTTATTCAGCTAGCTTCGGACCTGCGTTATTTGCAGTGCAAAGTTAATTCTGCTAATTTTTATTTGTTGATTTTTATGTGCACCTCATAGTGGTACGCATAAAAATCAGTGAAGTTTTGTTATTGTAAATTATATTCCAGCTCTTATTATTTCCTAGTATCAAGCCTTGGTAGCAGTGCCACTACTACCTGTATCTACCACCTCTTTCGATCTCGTCTCACCAGTTTTGTTTTTGTGCGCTTGGTTACATGCCTGCACCCAAGACCACAGGTGTCTCCGAACCAGCACTGAGGCTGGTGATTGACATATTTCTTGAACTGTTTCCTTGTTTGCTAGTGCAATATGGATCTTATTGTGTTATTAAATGCAGTTCAGCACTTTAAGAATAAGCAACATTTTATAGGTCCAAAGTATCATTAGTATCAGAGTCATTGATATATTGAGATATTGGTGATTACTCTGCTTTTTCACCTTTTCCTATTTGCAACTATGCGTTGCCACTGTGGTCAGTGAAGGGTTAAGGAAATGACTGACTATTAGACGAGGGGAAGTCTCAACTTACATAAGAGATGATTGTTATGACTACAGTCCATGGGAAGATAACAGAAAATATTACAAAAGGCTTGAACAAGAACCAGTTACTGTCCAGGTGTGATGAAACCACACCACATCTGGAGAGCCACAGGTTGATGAGGACTTTTAATCCAATTGACATTACATGCCAAATGCCATATAACATGACTTGCACTGGTATAGATATGACTCTATAAAACTTTCATATATCTTCTAATAACTAGGGTGATGCTCTACATCAGGGGTTCTCAACCCCGTACTTAGGTACCACTAACAGTGCATGTTTTCCAGGTCTCCTCATAATCGCAATGAGATAATGATTACCACCTGTAGATCTCTTAACACATGTCAGTCAGTAATGAGCACACCTGTGCTCCAGCAAATAGACCTGGAAAACATGCTCTGTTGAGAGGTGATGTTTCCTATCCCAAGTCTAAATAACAGTGTGATAGTAAAGCTGGTTAGTATCTGTGTGCAGGAGGCAATTCAAAGATAGATCCCTGCATGCAAAGAATACAATTAACTTGACTCCCCCTGCAATCAACATGGTTTTGCCCAGGTGTAAACTTCCTTTCTTAATTTCAAGCTCCTTCTTAAGTCTGGGTCCAGCCCAATGGTTGTAATAAAAATAGGCAATTTCATTGTAACTTCTTCTGTTTTATTATATGTTGTTTACTCTGCATATAACCTTTATATTTCAATTGCAATTTGTAAGCATAAATATGACTTTGGGCTGCTATACTCATTTATTAGGCACCATATAAGAAAATAGAGAATAGATTTAAATAGAAATGGAAATTGCGATTAAAATATAACTTACTACTTAATGGAGCTGTATAATTTTTACGTTTGCTTGTTTTTCAAATATGTAAAAATGGAGTAGATTAAAATATATAGCTTTGGCGATATGTCATCTATTTCTAAAGGCAATTATTAATTATACAAATGAAGACATTGCAGACACACAGCTATAATTACTATAACCTGTATGAGCAGTATACTCACTTTGTGTGATCATAAATCACAGCCATTTTATTGTAAAATATGGAGCGCTGTCTGTCTTCATTGTGACAGTCTTGATGCATGAAGGATCCAATGATGTGTATGAATTTAAAACACCATAAGAATGAATTGCTAAATAGATGTATTTTTTTCTTCTTCTCTCTAAAATCTCTATTTTATACTTTACTAGGCATAAAGAATTGATTAGATTATGGGAGGTATGTAGACAAGTGACTCACACACACATGCTCCCACGAGATGACTTTCAAAGTAAAGCTTTACAATTCATTAAGCCGGTAAATTCTCCAGCAAGCCACCAAATGTGTTGTTTTCAACTAAAGCGCGGTCCAGTAGGGATCAAAGATGTGGCAGTATTCTTGTGCCTGGTAGGAAAGTTGCAGTAAACAGACCAAAGTTACTATGTTTCTCTGCTCTATCCTCATGTAAGATATACAGAACGATCTAAAAACATAGTGGGTAATTATTGTAGTTTATATTTACTATAGACAAAGCAACATTAGTATCTCGGCAAGAAGTAAGAGACACTATGTTCATGCCAGAAATCACAGAACAAGATTAATTGAGGTTGGCAACTGTTTAGCTTATTTACACTATACACACACACCAGCTATATAAAAAAAAAAAGTTTGATTGCTTTTTAGGGTTTGTAAAGGAAATAGTGCAAAACAGCAGTTCCCAAAAGTGTGCTCTAAGACATCCTAGTGTGCCACACACACACACACACACACACACACACACACACACACAGGCCCGAGGCACATCCCTGCCAGGAGATAGAGGGAGAGAGGTTGTGCTATGCTGATGGGACTTAAGGTCCAGGGGCAAACTACCATTGGTGCAACAGGTGCAGGGGCACCGAGGCCCATGCTGAAACAAGGGCTCACAGCCGTCATCACTGCACCGCCAAAGCTCCCCTCCGGGTTACAAGTGATATCATCAGGACCAAAGAATTTTTTTTTTACATCTAGGCCCATAACTCGCTAGTTCCGCCTCTGTTAAGGTCACCCCCAGTATCAATACCCAACAACAGCGGTAAAATGGTGTAAAATGCTTGTGTCCAATCATTTTATCTTTTATCATTCCTAAAATTTATCGGACCCAAGCTAACTATATTGTGAGCATTTCAAATAATTGGATCTTGTACCTCCACCTCCTGTTTCTTCCTCTCTATAGGCTGAAATGTTTCCTGTGCCTAAGTACTAACGTATGTAAAAAAGTTACGTACGTTAGTTCTTATGATGAAAAGGCTAACCCTTCACTTACGATGCCTCTACTCCTGTATGGCCGCAGTACTGGTGGTAAAAGTTAAGATAGGAAACTGGACACGCTTCCTACCAACAGCGGGGAGTGCAGGGGGCATGCAATCCCTGCTATGGGAGCATACCTACGGACCCTCGCACACACGTAAGGCATGCGGGGGTCAGGATAACTCCATAATTATCTGTGTGTACAGCTGTAATAAAGTAATGAAAGCTCTGCAAAACTGGACAGTCAGAGATGCAGAGCTTTCATTTATTTTTAACACTGCTGTGCTCTAGCCAGGAGGTAGAGGTGGCACACACTGGGGACAGATCTCTCTGACAGCCAGCCAATCAGCTGAATGGGCCTCCTGCTGAGATTGATAGTAAGCCAGTGCTGAGAATGACAGAAGGCCCATGCAGCTAATGGACTGAATGATCCTCCTGTCAATCTTGACAGCCCTTTGTTATCAGTCACAGCAGGGAAGGTGAGTGAAGCTGATATCAGTATCTCTCTTTTGTGGAAAATCATCCTGTTTAGTTGAGGTCATGAGTTTGGTTCCCGGATTAGGCCTTATCTGTGTGGAGTTTATATGGTCTTCCTGTGTCTGTATGGGTTTCCTCCGGGTGCTCCAGTTTCCTCCCACACTCCAAAAACATTCTGGTAGGTTAATTGGCTGCTGACTAAATTAACCCTTATGTCTGTGTGTTTCTGTTTGTGTTAGGGATTTTAGAATGTAGCTCCAATGGGACAGTGATGGATGTGAAAGTGGTATATTCTCTGTAAAGCGTTACGTAATCTGATAGCTCTATATAAAAAAATTTATATAAATAAATACATTCTGTTTATTGGGTCATTTCCTGACCTAAACGCTTATTAAGTTATTTGGACTTAATTACTTAAAAAAACTGGACTGTTCAGTATTTCTTTGACTTAGGCGTGCCATGAAAGAATTATTAAGAGACTAAGGGTGCTTGAGCTAAGAACCTTTGGGCACAACTGGTGTATTATAATGACCCACTCCCCGACACACAGAACAAGCATGAATGAATACAAACATAAAAATATTTTAAAAAAGGTTGACAAAGCATGCACGGGATCCAGACCTCCGCTGGCAATGCTTTCAAAGCTCCAAACATTAGTTGCCCAGGGCCAGTGGGCATGCAATAGCGAAGACCCTGACTGGATGGCTGTATCGTACAAATTTGGATTCTGTCCGTGGAATTAAAACCTCACTTTGTCTTATACCACGCAAACTCCAAACAGGGACATTCGAACGCAGGAAGCATATAGAGACCCACAGCATCCACTGATCCAGGTAATCACACCGCTCCCCTCACATGGGGGCTGATCCAGACCTACACTGCCCACCGTATTTACGACGGGCGGCAGCGTAAGAATGGATGAGAAGCCGTTCTGCGCATGCGCCGGCAAGATGTTGGCCAGCATAACTACGGCAACGCCCTGGGACAGGGGGAGTGCAAGCCGATAGAACACACAGCGCATCGGCGTAGGTCTGGATCAGGCCCATGAACACAATCTAATACCCATACCCTACCTTAGGATTTCCAGCATGAGCAAACTTTAAATGGCAGCAGTTCTAAAGACTGGATCGATACACAGTCCATTAACAGGCATACTGTACATTGTAATGTCCATGCAAACTTTGTGACCACAATATGGTCCCCCTGTTGGAAGCTTTTAGAAGTGTCATTTATCAGAAGTCTGGATTGAGTGGCTTGAATTCTGATTGGCAAACACGGAGGCGTAACTTGTGTAGAACACAAAAATAGACTAAATCAGAAACTCCACCCATTTCCACCCAAAAATTGACATATATGTTCAAAACTACGCCCACCTTTCCATAAGCCCTTTTTGTGGTCTGCAAATTAGGACAGTCCAGTCAAAATAGGTCAGTTGGGAGACCTTTACCTTGAATCACAAGTAAATTATAGTAGTATTAGTTTCCTTTAGTTTTCTTTTACTTTTAGTTAGAATCCCAACAACTTAAAAATTAAAGATTAGATCCAAATAAGAAACCTTAATTTAAACTCCTTACACTTAACCAAACACATTCTTTTTTTTTTATATATGTTTCTGCTATTTTTTGTTCCAGAAACAAATCAAAGGAGTTGCATAATATATATGGTCGTAATTATAAATAAATTATTCAAGTGTATCAAGGATAAGTGAATTTAAGACATCAAATTGGGACTGAACAACCTTGAAGTTCTTCTAGCCCAAAGCATTTTTACTTGTTCATTTACTGAAGAATAACAGTTAAATAAGATATTCGTTAAGAGAACCGGCTGCACTGGAGTTAGGGATAATTCACTACAATGAAAACAGACAGTGAAAGTACAGCACTTGTGTAAAACTTCTTCATCTCTGTCTCCAGCAGTTGGTGTATTTAAGGAGTCTACCATATCCCCATGCCTTGTAAACATACATGACCTTAATTAATGCTTTGGGCCATATGCATTAACAAGTTAAATGTATCATTCTAGGAAAATAATTTATTATTGAATATAATAATTCCCCCTTTTTAACCCTTTTTGAATACTCAAATTTTTTTTTCAGTACAGTTTGGAAAAAGAGGATGCATAAGTACTATTCATTTAAAAAGTACTATACAAAGACTTAATGGTCAATTTAAGAGAGTTACTGAGCAGGAAATGTTGTCACTCCTGGCTGGTATATCCTCCGTGGGTACTGTTGGCCCATTTTTTGAGCCCTTCTTTCTTTGAGCCCTGTAGCAGCTACAACTCCTGAAAGAGTTATGACACAGTGTGGAGTCTGTATTTATAATGGGTGTGGCTTTGTCGCTGAGAACGGCCCTTTTACGACAGGACCATTTTCTATCAGCCATTTCCGACGTCCCACTGCCAGCGATTGTTCCTGTGGAATCGCCAATTCCAACCCATATCCTAATCCTCACCCTAACCCTCCTCTTCTTTGCTGGATCCCCAGCCCGCAGCCTAACCTTAATGAAGGGTACATACTGGGATTTTTCAGGCAGATAATATTTGGAATCACCCAATCTAAAGACTGTTTCACCATATATGTTGCCAGTGTGTACTATTCAAAGATCTCCTAATAGACACAGAACACACTTACAAAAAGCAAAAGA
This sequence comes from Limnodynastes dumerilii, assembly GCA_011038615.1. Lineage (NCBI taxonomy): Eukaryota > Metazoa > Chordata > Amphibia > Anura > Limnodynastidae > Limnodynastes > Limnodynastes dumerilii. The sequence continues at coordinate 214,343 of WWET01001770.1, read as the reverse complement.
TATCTTTCCATGGCTGATCTGGCAAAATAGGAGCTCCAAAAGATCAAATCAAAAGATCACAGAACTTTTAAATAGATTTTTGAGCATCTTCGGACAGCACACACTAGTGAGATATCTGGTGAAACGGTATTTTGATTGTGTGATTGGAAAGATTATCTTTAAAAAAATCCCCATTGTGTACCAACCCTAAGACTCCCTTCCCCACAGCTTAACCCTAAGTCTTAGGGTCTTCTATGTTCCATCCCCTCCCCACAGCCTAACATTAAGTTTCCCTATCTATACTGCTTCCCCTCCCCACAGGCAAATTCTAAGACTCCCCTTCTAGGCTCCATCCCCTCCCCGCAGCCTAAACCTAAGACTCCCCTTCTAGGCTCCATCCAGTCCCCGCAGCCTAACCATAAGACTCCCCTTCTATGCTCCATGCCCTCCCTACAGCCTACCATTAAGTTTCCCTATCTACACTGCATCCCCTCCCCCACGGCCTAACCTTAATTCTCCCTTTCTATGCTGGCTCCCCTCCCCACAGCCTCACCTTAAGTTTCCCCTTTTACACTGCATCCTCTCCCTGCAGCCTAACCCTAAGTCTTCCTTTCTATGCTGCATCCCCTTCCCACAGCATAACCCTAAGCCTCCCCTTCTACGCTGGGTCACCTCCCCACAGCCTGACCCTAAGACTGCCCTTCTAAGCTATATTTGCCTGCAGGCAAATTCTAAGACTCCTCATCTAGGCTCCATCCCCTCCCCACAGCCTAACCTTCTACATTGCATCCACTCCCCGCAGCCTAACCTTAAGTCTACCCTTCTACGCTGGATCTGCTCCCCGCAGCCTTACCCTAAGACTCCCTTTCTAAGCTGAAGTCTCTCCCAGCAGCTCATTCCTAAGTCTCCTCTTCTAAGCTGTATTTCCTCCCTGCAGCCTAAGCCTAAGATTCCTATTATAAGCTGTTTTGTCTGGTCAGGAGCTGCTGTGGCTGTAGGAAAGCTAAGGAATAGATAAGTTGCAAAGACAAACTCGAAAATACTTACGCATTCATTATAAAAAGTTTCTAACTAGTCAGATTTTTTATGGAAACGGCTGACATATAGCTGTAGACTGTATTTCGATAATCTGACTTTCATAGAGGTGAACGGATCGCTATATAATCTGCACTCAGCCCATAAATGGAGTGGTGAGCGCTGTCTTAAGCTGATAGCCTGTGATAGCTTCTTAGAGCTCTAGGAGTTCAGGTGGAGTGCTACTACTAGCCCCCCCTCCTTTGAGCACCATAGCAGTCGTACCCCCTGCATCAACAATGGTTAAGCCACTGAATCTACCTATATTCACCTTACAAGCAATATAACATATCTAATTTGTTATGGATCTATTTATTTTTAAGACATACTCTGTCTGATACCTGTAGATTGTTATTTGAGAGGACGATGTTAATGAAGTGTGCTTTACACAAGCAAAGGAGTGTGCTGCTAGTCTCAAAGCACAGCACTCAATCTGCAATGCAATTGATCTTGCCAGCTAGGATTATATCACTAAATGATTAAACATCGCTGAGGAACAGGAGATACAGAGATCATCTATACCTGCAGTCATTTGACCCTCTACAGTGCTTGAAAAGGATTCAGAAAGTTATTAAAATCATTTTTAATATAACTGGAATTTACCTATTGCTAGAATCACTGGGAAAGACATGCTTTCCCAAACCCCATTATAATGTCAGAATTTGGATTAGGAAAAGTTCTTTACTCTGAAATGCAGAAACAGTGTCCCAATACACTACTATTACCAAGGCAAGGTCAAACTTTCCTGCAAAGGGACATATATAATCATTGGTAATGTTAGTTCCCATTTACTGATTAGCTCACAATTCATCATTCTGAGCCATATTGTCAGCGGACATGTGATCATAGGCGTGAATGTCACTCTGCTGATTTTCATTGTCCATCTGTCAGTGTCAATGTCTTTGACACTGACATCATAACTCACGGATATGACATGTCATTTTGTATCATATAAAACGGCACAGAAATCCATTGGAGATATTGGACTTGATCCAGAGCTTGAAAATAAGAGGAAATCATGTGGAAAGTTACTCCTGGGCAAAGCCATGTTGAATTCGGGGGTGGGGGGGGGCAATATTTCAATTTTAGAGTTGAAAGGTGATGTTTTTAAGCCCAAGGCTAAGTAACAGTCTAAAAGTAAAGATGGTCATTATCTATAGTATTATTCCTGCAGGCAAAGAATACAATTAATATGACATCCCTGGAAATTTAACATGGTTTCCCCAGGTCTAATTATTATTATATTAACTCTGGATGCAGTCCATTATTATTAGTATTACTATTATTATTATTATTATTAGTAGTAGTATTAGTATTAGTATTATTATTATTATTATTACTATTATTATTATTATTATTATTATTATTATTATTATTATTATTAGTAGTAGTAGTAGTAGCAGCAGTAGTAGTAGTAGTAGTAGTAGTAGTAGTAGTAGTAGTAGTAGTAGTAGTAGTAGTAGTTGAGAAGCAGTAGTAGTAGTAGTAGTAGTAGTAGTATTAGTAGTTGTTGTATTATTATTATTTGTAGTAGTAGTAGTTGTAGCAGTAGTTGTAGTAGTTGGGTAGTAGTAGTAGAAGTTTAGGAATAGAAGACTGGACACGCAATTGATGGCTGGACACATACAAAGGATTGCTGCACACATAAAAGAGCTATAGGATGGCTCATCACATACACAAAGGATAACTTGTGACATACAGGGAGAGAAAAATAGGACTGGTGGCATACAGGGCAAAAAAGGATGACTGGGTGCATATAGGAAATCAATATGTTCTTAATTAGATAATTCCTTGCACAACTTTCAGACATTTCTTGTAATTGTATATAACCCATGAAAGTCATCAGTATGTCCTTTGTGTCGTATATATGACAGTAGTATACTCACTGTAATTATGTGAGTCACTAAAACTGTGAAGTTAATACATGTTTCAAGCCGAGCATTGAAACAGTCTGTAGGTACGGCTGATAACACACAGGATATTCACAAGGTACATTATCAAATTAATCCTTTGGCCATGGCCCATTGATTATATGGTGAGTGCCCATCACAGAAAATCACCAATGGGCACTTCATGTCCCAGTCCAACACTGTTTATATGTGAGTGAACAAATGGATTTGAAACCTAGATAAACTGAAAGGCATCTCACTTGCATTATTTTTGTCCTTATCTGCCATGATTATATATTACCTCTGTTCATCAGTATCATCACTTTGTTGAATTAAAAAATTAATTTTAATTTGCAGATGCACATAATTTGTGAATGTCTGGATATGATAGACAGGCTGTCTGATTTTATTCAGATATGTCTCTGTCGCCATAATTGAAATTATTGTTGCACATTTTTAATTAAAAATGCATTGTTATGTCCTGATAGACAGGCAACTTTCTGGTAGTATGAGAATAAAGTATATTCCAAAACATGACTATTGTCTATATAATTCAATATAAATAAATATTATTAACTTAGGTCCGGATTCACAGTTACGTAGTTTTTGCCTTACGTACGCTGTTTTAAGAATTGAGCTACTATGCATGCGTAGTAGATTATTTACGCTATCTACGTACCGTTCCCGGCTGAAACGCGTTGGTGTGGAGGATCGTGGTCCATGTGCAGCTCATACCTGATTCAGTCCGGCGGCGGCGGCATCCTTGGGATCCCTTTCTATCGTCGCTTGCCTCATACCATCTCTGTAAGGTAAGGGTTGCTAGTATCCACTCCTCCTTATTAGCAATTCAATTGTAATTGTTTTTATGGTACTTGCATTTTATATGTCTGTTAGTATCATATATTAAAACATATTATACTTAACATCCCCTTTTTGTTTTGTTAGTCACATGGTCCTCTGTGGGGGAACCTATAGGAGGAACGTTTCTTTTCTGGGAACACCCGTGTGAGGGACATTATTGAGATCACAGACTGGATTTGAATCATCTCTGGTCTGTTTGACTTCCATACCATCCAGTACTATAGGACTGTTTTTAACAGCGCTGTAGCGATTATATATACATTTTTCCTTGTCTTTGTGTGGTGTTTTGGTGGAACACCTTGTTATAATTGTAACAACTGCAGTTGACAAGCGCTGGGTAAAGAGCTTATTTCTTCTTTTTTCATCCATTGCTGTACGTAGATTTAAAGACTGCGCTTACGCAATCTACGTACAGAAATGGTACATAGATAGCATAAATAAGCTACTATGCATGCGTAGTAGCTCAATTCTTAAAACAACGCACGTAAGACCAAAACTACGTAACTGTGGTTTCGGACCATAGAACTGGATGCACAGCTAATAATGATAGGAGACTTCTGTGCGATAAGTATGTAAGTCTCCTATTAGTTTGTACTGTGCATGCGCAGTATAAAGGAATTCTGCATCAGATGACATTCTCTGCACAGAGGGAGGGCGTATTCTATTTATATATCTCTCCCTCCCACATAGCTGAAGCGGTCTCTGCTTCCCATCCTGCCTCGTCCCACCACTGGAACTCTGGATCCAAAGGATCTAGGCCCGTATTCAGAGTACCGGACGTATAACATACACGTCCGGCGTTTAGCGATTTTTACTACTGCGCATGCGTAGTAATTTTTTCATGTAATCTACATATCTTTTTCTTACGTAGATTACGTTTAGTTACGTTTACGCGTTTGTGTATGTGCTGTTAATGAAAAGCAGGTGTTTTTTGGTCCCAGCGATCGGAAAACTCCCCTTTTTTTTTAAGTCTGGATTGAGTCTATAGGGATTTTGTGATTTTTATGGAGCACCATGATTGGGCAGGAGCCATACTTACTACAAGGGGCCAGGAATGGAAAATTCCTGGCCCCTTGTAGTAAGTATGGCTCCTGCCCAATCATGGTGCTCCATAATACAGCTAATACGTCTGTAAGCAAAATTCTGTCCTGGTAAATATTCCAATGGTGGAGCAGGGAGCAGAAGTACTTCCGTGCATGCGGGAGGGGGGGGGAGTGAACGTCCCCTGTAACTCCCCTCTCTTGTTTAATGCAGCCTTAAGTCACACTTGTGGATCAGCAGTCAGAAAGAGAAACCTCCTTTACTCCTTTCCATTTAAAATCTATCATATGGAACATGGCTGGACTGTGTTAATCTATAAATACAGTATGTTACTGAGCTCTCAAATGAAATCAGTCCATTAATTGGGTTCCAAACACTCCAGTCTAAAATGCCACCTGCTGGCTGCAAAGCATTAATACAGTCTTATGACGCATTTCCCGGCGAAGCTCATATACGCCAACCAATCATACCCACCGCGACATGGAAGTATTTTAGAATCTACTCCAGGTGCAGCCGTCTCCCTCCTGTCTCCTCACCTCTGCTTTGCTATTCATCCACTGGTAAGACCGTTCACATTTGTTGGGACATAGGGAATTCTAGGGCTTCGTTTGAGCGAAGCACTGCCGTAAGGCGGTTTTATTATTCCATATAATAGGGCATGCATAGGGAGCCTGATTCAGAGATCCGTCGGCGATCGGGCCGCATATATACGCAACTAAGTGGCAGGTTGGAGCAGGTTACACCCACCTGAAAAAGCAGTCACTCCCCTCGCAACCTCCGGCCGGACCTAAACTTACACCTGCATTGACTTGCCCTAACTGGCTGCACTCATTTCCGACCTTATGTGTATTAGTGGCGTATATTACCGGCCCTAACCCTGTAAGCGTGCCCACTTTCCCTCATCTCAATGCCTCCCCCTGCCCATTTCTATGCAAATCCTTAGTTGCTTATATTTCCGCCACACTTAGGGTCGGAATCTTCCCTGTCCGATTCACAAGTCCGACTTTAAGGCATTTCCAACCTTAACTTCAACGTACATAGCGTTGCACTATTACTACATGCGCAGTTGATGCAAAATCGATCCGATCCGAAATATACGCACGGAACTATCGTTAATATCGGATCTCTGAATCAGGCCCAGGGTTCCCATACCTTGCAATTTCATCTCCTTTTACTGCAGGTAATTAGGTCCCGGTGTTTCACCGCAGGTGTTTGTGAATTAGTGAGAATATAGGAGTGGAGTTTAGTGTTTACCTATGCCTGGTATTTCTTTTTTAATATTTTTGTCTAATAGTGCAATGCTGCACATGAAATTTAATACATGTTTTGTGATAGTGTCATATTTTCGTCTGGCATTTTTTTATTCATATTTAATAAAAGTTACATTTTAAACGTTGGTGTGTAATAAATAGTTGTTTTTTTTGTGCGGGGTCTCCTTTTCTCCTGCATTTGTTTTTTGCAGTAGTTTAGAAACGTTATAAAGTGTCACATCAGTAGTTCTGTATGATCGAAGATACATTAGTAACTCTAATGTAACATCTGTATCCTACCGCTGATACTTGCTACTTAGAGCTCCCTGCAAATCGGCCCAATGGTAATGCAGTTCTGCAGCATCCCTGCCCCTCACGGATGATGCCACGTAGGGGGCGGAGTGTCTAGGATGTGCCCTGGGCTGCAAAATATCTAGCGGCGGCCCCAAATGGAGGTGTGGATCCAGTCCATGATAATTAAGGACCAGATTCAGACTCCCGTACGCTTTCCGTGCGTGTGGGGGTCTGTAATAACGCGAGACAGAGGGGCCCCCTGTCACTCCCCTCTGTTGTGCGGGCTTTATGGCAGCTTACTGTACACTTACCATGCTTCCCTCCTGCCCGCTAAAGCGGAAGGGAAGCACAGCCCATTTTCTCTTTGTTCCGTCCGATTGTTGACACGCTAGGGTTACTATAGTAACCCTAGCGTAACATCTGGAGGGCACATGCACCCTCCAGTGAAGGCAGGTCACTTACGCACCTTGCGTGCATAAGTGACCTGCCATTATTAAGTCTGGATACGGTCCTAAATTATTGAAACTGTATATTTTTCCTCCACATGTAGTTTTTTGTTTGCAGTTCTCACTTATAAATCCAGTGGTCTTGCCCTATTTTTGTAAACGTTTTCTGTGTGTGCATAACTTTATATCCTTCACTGTCCTATAATTTGCACAAGCTTTTCTTTTTTTAAATATTGATTGTTGAACAAGACATGAGCACTATTTCTTATATAAACAGGCTAAGCATTACTTATAGATGGTGCCAGGTATTTGTTTTTGGATTGTAATATCAATATTAAATCCTCTCTGGGCTTTATGCCTCTCTGCTGCCTGTCTCCTGGGGCTTCACGGTAAGGTATTATAGCACTGCACTGCAGTATAGCAAAATGTTCCTGAAAAGAATTTGATCCTGTCAGTCACTGCTGGTCATAACCGTCTGTCAGGATCAGCTCCTGCCTTTGAAGAGATGCTGAGATATTGCACAGTGGGATGCTCCGTCAGAATAGATTTTTATTTTATTTATTTTTTTATTAAAAAAAAAAGATGTTTTAGGTGCAGATAACGTAGAGAAATGAAAGCCTTCAAAAGGAAGTCGAAGATAAGGAAGGAAACAATGTTTCCTGATATTGCAGCTAGAGACTGCAAATTGTTTTTTATAGATTATACAAAGTACCATTTTGCATTGCAAAAAAAATAAAAATAGAACATTAAACAGCTTTATGTACGTGTGTGTAATATATTGAGTCACTGAAAAATTTCATCTTCATATAAATCTTTAGTATTTCCCGTTTCTCAAAATATATGAGGAGTATAAGTAGAGGAAAGAAAACCCGCTAATAGGCACACTCCTAGATTCTGACCACAAATAAAAATAATAGTAAAATATATTTAATAGCTATATTGTTGTATGATTAAAGGCCACTAAATATTAAAAACAATACATGAACAAGTAAAGAAATGTGTATTAAAAAAAAATCTATCCTTCTCTAGTGTCTACAAATAATGACTAAACTACCTAATGTTGTGGCAAACACATTATATTGAAAGGGGGGTTTCCAATGTGTGTAACACATGTGGGGTATATATTCGCATAGCTCCCAACATTTGGGAGCCGGAAAATGAGACAAATAAGCTCTGCCCCATCCAAGCGCTGCTTCCGCCCCACCCCCACTGTCATGCCGCACGGGGCAAATATTACCCATAGCCTGTGAGTGTGTGTGTATGTTAGGGAATTAGCGGCAGATCCAGACCTACGACCGCCGTTGTTTTTACTGCAGCCATATGCGTAAGAACGGCATTTCTGCACATGTGCAGAAGTTAAGGTAGCATTTAGCCGGCGTAACAGTGGGTAAGTACGCCAGGGGAGTGACGGTGGGAGTGCTTATGAGCTACGCTGGCCGTACTTACAGGCCCTTAGACTGTAATGCAACAGAGGTTGAAGGACTGTTTAAAATTCTGGGCACCCTGAAACCCCCCCTTCCCCCCCCTGGGTGCACCACTGTAAAGGATGTATTGGGTAGGTATCTCACATGTTAGTAAAAGTAGAAGATGTACTTCCTAATCCATTCAGTATAACAATGGGCTGGATCCAGACCTTGTTAAGTGCATGAACTTAGTTACTCAAGGGCTAAACCATGTTGATTTCAGGGGGAGCCAAGTTAATTGTATACTTAGCATGCAGGGATATATCTTTGAATTGCTTACTGCACACAGATACTGACCAGCTTTACTATTACACTGTTATTTATACTTGGGATAGGAAACATCACCCCTCAACTCTAATACTGTTTGCAACAGATGAAATATGACTCCCCTGCAATCACCATGGTTTAGTCCAGGAGTAACTAAGTTCATGCACTTAACAAGGTCTGGATCCAGCCCAATGATATAAATGTCTCTTCCTACAAATTGGAATCAGCGACTCAAGAATGTAAACTGCAACCCAAAATGACTCAAAATGTAACAACATTCCCTCTGTTATTGGTTGGTATTACTGTTTATTTGTAATATAGCAGTCTAACTATAACGATACAATCAACTATATGACTCAGTGGCCCCATTTCCATTGTCCGCGATGTTGTTGTTAGTGGTGTCAAAAATTGCTCATGTCACGCGGTCAATAGGCCCTAGGCCCTGAGCAATGTGGGCAATGTTGTATTTTTGTGTTGCTTGCAATATGGCCTCAAATACAAAAAAAAAGAATGATTTTATTAGCTCCCCCCTGAAACATAATAAAACTTAAATTACCCCCTGCATTACAGTCTGCAGCAAGCCCAGGCTGCCACTAACATCTTGGGTATGCTGGCACTTGGGGAACCACAAGCACCAGCATGCCTTGAACTCCCAGGCCAGAGACAGCCTGCAGTGTCCCCCAAGGACCTTACCGTTATTATTAATTAATTAATAAATAAATAAATAAGGCATTGAATAAATAATTTTAAAAAACCTTAAAACTTACCAAATTAATGTTCACATTGTTCCAGTCTTTAAGCTATTACTCCAGAGCTATGCTTGAATGAAATACAGAAACCCTTAAAAGACGACGAATACATAGGTCTGATCACTCAGACCTGTATATATTACCTCCTACACTGTCCTGTCACATGGGACCTCTCATCCCCGCGATATTTAGCAATTGAATAGGGATTTTTCCTATTTTTAACAGGTTAACTGTTTGGAAGCGATGTTAACAATTTGGTTCAACATTGCACCCAAAATGACTGCAATTGCCATAAACGATGCTAAATTTGGGGGCCTAATTAGGCAGCATTGTGTCCAAAATGCAACATCGCGGTCAATGTCAGGCCCAACGTATGTCAGTATTAATACTGGAAGTGGATAGATTGTTTTAATATATACTATATTATATATGTTATATTTTATAAAACACATATTAACATATATATTATAATTAGTTTTATTTGTGGGGAGATTTCAGGAGTGCACCTATTAGCGATCTTTCTTTTTCAAAAAATAAAATATATATATTATATCTGCATTTGCTATACCAACCTGTTAATTAGTCCGTAACTCACATAATTGGTGCAAGTATAATACCACCTTATGTAATTTCTATAGATGATTTGTACTGTGCATGAATTTACTTTGAAAAGTAAAATCCATCGATCCACAAAGTTATTTATATATACACTATATGGGCCTGATCCAGAGCAACGATCGCAAGCGAGCGTACGACGAGCGTATGCGAAAATTCGGCAAAAAATTCGCAACGCGCATGCCCAGTATGACAGCTTCCGGTCGCCCGAGCGTCATGAGCGAATAGCGGGCGTATTGTTAGCGTATTTTTCGCTCGCGGGGCGTACTTTCTTTACGATGGTCGGCTGGGCGCCCGTTTTACTACAGGGAGGCGGGGATAGCCATTTAAATTGTACAGTATGGGCGTGCTAAGCCCGTACGCTCAGCGTATTTTCTGCGAATTTTCGTACGGCCGACGGTCGTACCCAGTGTAGGGTATAGCCGCCGTAAGCAGGGACTTTACTATGGGAGTGTTAGGGGCGTGTATGTTGATACGCCCGAGCGAACGTTCGCATTCGCCCGTCGTGCGAATTTTCGTAGCGCTGGATCAGGCCCTATGTGTGTGTGTGTGTGTGTGTGTGTGTGTTTGTGTGTGTGTGTAACTGGGTTTTATTCTGGTTCAAGAAAAAGTTTGCAGCTAAGACTGTAGTGCAAGAAGAAAAAACCACGAATGCTTCTCAAAAAAGGATACCTTATCAAGAAAAGGTTACTTGATGACTAGACAGCCAAAGATACCTGGCAGATGAGATATGCTAGGAAATGTTAGATAGGACAAGGAGTACTCACAGGGGAGGCAACTGATGTGCAGTAAGATGCTGATTTCGGCTGTCATAGAAAATCTCAGTGAGCTTCCGAAGTTACAGAGCACTAGATTACTGACTTTATCAAGTTCTGAACCACTGCTTTGTGAGACAAGTTACAACTGATAAAACACTGGCAAACTCTAATGAATGGCCACATAAATTTCACCTGTCTCAGCTGGGAAAGTACTGATACATATCTGAAATTCTGTTCTGAAGTTGTATGAATACTTGAATACTTATGTTAGGAGAAAATGAATGCTATAAACAGGTTTATATAGTAAAAACAACAACAACAAAGAATGGACAAGTTACATAGAAGATTGAATTGTCTATGGTTATGATGAGCCTTGTAAAATAACCTTGTAGGTTAAAGCAAGGGCCGAGGGCCTATATGAGGGCATATATGACCTATATGTGGAAGGCGGGGGTGAGGTTGCTAGGAAAGCGACTGTTCCCCCTATCAGCAGCCATAAGATAATAACTCTGATTTCCCTGGCCACATAACTATGGACCAGGTCCAGACCTAATGATAATAGTAGACTTACGTACTATGTAAGCAAGCGAAGAACTATGATTTATGCATTGGAACACACACGTCTCATGCAGATTTTAATATGCAACTCTACAGGATAGACTATAAAACTACTGCATAATACAAATTTGTTGTTTATGGAATTAAAAAATGTAGCTAAATCTTTAATACAATAATACAAATATGTCTACTGCGAAAAATACAGAAATGCACGTCCAATGCTGGAATTCACCATTGTATTGTAATATGGGCCAGATCCAGAGCTACGCTGGCTGTCTGACTGTAAGTATGGCAAGCGTTAGCTCTGCTGCACTCCCCCTGTAACTCCCCCTGTGTGAGCATAGTTAGACACAGTCACGCCGGCTGAAGTCTACCCTAACTTCAACCGGCGTAACTGTGTCTACACTGTGTCTACACAGGAGCGTAAAACACTATACCCAGCCCTCCCGTCCTAACTACACTCCCTCCCCCCATCCAGCTGTAGTTACGGAGCTACACTGTAGTTACGAACGCTAGATCCATGGCTCCCAGAGCCATGGATTACGCCGGGCAACATCTACCTGGCGCATGCGCAGAAAGGCAGAAATGCTATTCTTATGCATACGGCTGCAGTAACTAGTGCGGTGGCCGTAACTCTAGGTCTGTCCCAATGAGTCTACGTGTCAAATGTATAGGTTACAAAAAGACAATTAGAAATAATTGGTGATATTTTATGTTATTTGACATAAAATGCTTAAACCAGACTGAGGGCCGGTCTTAAAGACCCCATATACGCAATCTACGTATGGAAAAGATACGTAGATTACGTTATAAATTTACGGCACATGCGAAGTAGTCAAAAACGTTAAACTCCGGATGTATATGTTATACATCCGGGAGTCTGCATACGGCCCTGAGTACGCTTGTTACAGTAGTGCATCTCTGCGTATTGTCCCCCTGTGCATCTCAGATTAGAAGCACACACAAATTGCCTTGATTCAGACCCAACACAACCCAGCGTTGTAACCGCCTGCGATCAGAGAATCCGGCAGGTCCAATGTAGAAAGAAATTGGTTCATTAAGAATTTTACCTGGTTCAATCTTCTGATTTTTCCCCCTTTGATTTCCATGCATTTGGATGAAAATTTGTCTATTTTTGCATTCTTCACACACATCCGAGCAATCTGAACGGAGCACAATCTGCTCTCTCCAGAGTACCGATTAATGGTCCAGACTTAATAACGACAGATCATTTACGCACGCCATGCGCAAACCTGGCTGTGGGAGTGCACTGTGCATGTGTGCTGCAGATGTTACTCATCGTAACTCTGATCGTACGTAACTTGTACATAACTCCATACAATAGGGTGTGACATTCCTACACATGCCGAAAGTACACAAGCTGGAAATACGCAGTCTTTAAGACCACGTATACGCAATCTACGTTGCAAAAAGTAACGTAGATAGCGTAACAATATTACTGCGCATGCGCAGTAGTTCATATCGGTAAACTCCGGCCGCATATGCAATGTGGCCGGAGGTCTGAATACGGCCCATTATCCTTAGTAGTGCGTAACTTAGGTACACTTGCGTACACAAAATGGGCTGGATCCAGACCTTGTTAAGTGCATACACTTAGTTACTCAAGGGTTAAACCATAGTGATTGCAGGGGAGTCATATTTCATCTGTTGCAAACAGTATTAGAGTTGAGAGGTGATGTTTCCTATCCCAAGTCTAAATAACAGTGTGATAGTAACGCTGGTCAGTATCTGTGTGCAGTAAGCAATTCAAAGATATATCCCTGCATGCAAAGAATACAATTAACTTGACTCCCCCTGCAATCAGCATGGTTTAGCCCTTGGTATATGCCAATGGACTGCGGCAGTGGTGTCACAAGGGTTGGTATCTGTTGGTGCGGTAACTCATGGCGTCACCCCCTCATGGACCTCCTCCCTAACCTGACCATAGAGAATCAAGGGAAAATACCAAATGTAGTACATAGTCCAGCACAATGTCAAAAGGATAATCTAGCACCCAGGGCCGTATTAAGAGAACCGTTTTCGTGGCGAGTTCCTTGCTTATTTTTAGGTACGTTTCAACTGCGCATGCGTAGTAACTTTATTTATGTAGTTCTAGTAGAATATATGTGCAGAAGTGCCTCACGGGCGAACTTGTGAATCGCACGTGGATCTCCCACTTAAAAATACGCACGTGAGAAGGAGCATAGGTGAAGTGTGGGCGCGGTTAGTTAGATACGCACGCGCGATACTACTCGACGCACGGAAATGCCCACGAACAGATAAGGCAGGTCAAGGCACTTGTAAGTCTCAGAAAACCCGTCCGTGTGAGGGGAGTGTCAGGGGTGTGAGGAGAGTGTCAGGGGTGTGAGGGGAGTGTCAGGGGTGTGTGAGGGGAGTGTCAGGGGTGTGAGGGGAGTGTCAGGGGTGTGAGGGGAGTGTCAGGGGTGTGGCCTTGCTAAATCCGTGCAAATAGTTGCAAACTTATTGCGGACGGATCTCTGAATACGGCCCTAAGGACCGTATTCACACTTAAGAGTGAGTGAGTGAGTGAGTGTGGACATAACTGCACCTAACTCACCTATTCTGCCTCGTGTGCGGCCTTTAAGACTCGATTTATACGATGGAGCAGAGGGTGTATTAGATCACATTACACCGCATTCAGTTCAATTATATGACAACCCTCTATGACAAATTTCCTCAGAGACAAGAATCACACAGATTTTTATTTTTACCCCCAAAGACTTCTATTGTTGTGTAAAAGTGGCAGAACACCGATTATCTCCCAACAATTTGACACACAGATAAATAAGCTCCGCCCCATATCTACAGGTAAAAAGTCTCGGGCAATCATAAACGACCATATTTGGAGTAAACTCCACCCACTGAACACAAACTCCACCCCTCTTGTTGTTTAAAAGTCAAGATTTTTTTTGGCAAGCTTCCTGATGCTGATTCAGCTCCAGAAGTCATTGCAGTATGATGACAGAATTCAGAGATTGTGTCCTGTGTCCCTGCATTAAGGCCTATGGAGGCGGTCATGTCTAAATAACAGTGTGATAGTAAAGCTGGTCAGTATCTGTGTGCAGTAAGCAATTCAAAGATATATCCCTGCATGCAAAGAATACAATTAACTTGACTCCCCCTGCAATCAGCATGGTTTAGCCCTTGGTATATGCCAATGGACTGCGGCAGTGGTGTCACAAGGGTTGGTATCTGTTGGTGCGGTAACTCATGGCGTCACCCCCTCATGGACCTCCTCCCTAACCTGACCATAGAGAATCAAGGGAAAATACCAAATGTAGTACATAGTCCAGCACAATGTCAAAAGGATAATCTAGCACCCAGGGCCGTATTAAGAGAACCGTTTTCGTGGCGAGTTCCTTGCTTATTTTTAGGTACGTTTCAACTGCGCATGCGTAGTAACTTTATTTATGTAGTTCTAGTAGAATATATGTGCAGAAGTGCCTCACGGGCGAACTTGTGAATCGCACGTGGATCTCCCACTTAAAAATACGCACGTGAGAAGGAGCATAGGTGAAGTGTGGGCGCGGTTAGTTAGATACGCACGCGCGATACTACTCGACGCACGGAAATGCCCACGAACAGATAAGGCAGGTCAAGGCACTTGTAAGTCTCAGAAAACCCGTCCGTGTGAGGGGAGTGTCAGGGGTGTGAGGAGAGTGTCAGGGGTGTGAGGAAAGTGTCAGGGGTGTGAGGGGAGTGTCAGAGGTGCTGCCTCGCTACGTCCGTGCGAATAATTGTGAACTTTTCTCGGACAGATCTCTGGATACGGCCCCCAGTTCATACAGAGTGTATTAAATCATTCAAGTGAAGAGTCAATAATGAATTAAATAGTCAAAGAGGTGTCACAAGCAATGCTTGAAGGATAGTGCAATAAACAAATGTAACAAATTAACTTATAGCCAAAAGAGTGATCTAGCTCTCAGATCCAATATACCTCCAGAGTGTGATAGAATCATTTCACCAAAACTGGTGAAATCATTCAAGTAAAACACCAATATCCATTCAAATAGTCAATGATTAAGTGTCTGTTTCCTCTTATTAAAGGACTCACTTTGCTCATCACTTTCCCCATTCTGCTCTTCGCTTAGATTGATTGATTTCGCTGATGCCTCTGTTCTCTGTTCTGGTGTCGTGCATAAAAGTGCTCTGCATTAAGAGAGTTAAAGGTTTTCTTGGTGTCCTCTGGCAGTGTGTTGTGTAGCTGTCAATACTGGCTGGTTTTCTTGTGATTTGTATCTGTGGGAGAGCTGACACCTTGATTTACAATTTCAGTGCAGGGCTCTATTCTGGATGCAAACAGAACTTTCAAAGTACATATTCAGCAATTAGTCAGGAAATGGAGTCAGACAACTTCACCATTCTGATAATACTTCACCTACTGTGGTCAGGACCGCCATCATTGTGGGGGGGGCTGCCATGACTAATGTCCCGGGCTCGCAGTTGATGGGGGCCCGCCATCATTACAGGGCCAATGCGCAGTGTAGAATTTTCCTGGGCACTGGTCAGATGGTAACACAGGTCTGCGGGGCCCCACCCATGTGACGTCATAAATGATGTCACATAGGGGGCAGGGTCCTACTGGTGTGTCCTGGGTCCCACAAACTCTGAAGGTGGTCCTGACTGCAGCCCACACTCCTAGCACTAACCTTGTGACGCCACTGGACTGCGTGACAATCTCAACCACCATCATCTATGTTTGCACAGGTTTTAAATCTTAAGGGGGGAGGGGGTTACTGGAGTGTTAACTCTGATGTCCAGAACCCATGATTACGGATCAGGACACAATAATAACCATTAACTATTAATATTAAATCTATAAAAATGTCCCTTTTGCCATTAACAGTGTGAACTTTTCTCTGTATTAATAATTATACACATGGGTTGTGTAGATGTAATATTTATCTATGCAATGTGAATGACAGGTTGCAATTGTAATTTAATCTTCCCAAAGAAAATAGACTATAGCATGCACCTAATATTGAGTTTTCTTATAACCTTTTCCCAAGTTTTTGTAATAACAACAGATGACTGTTACCTGCTGACAAAGATGTTGAAGCAAAATTAAGCCTAGTGCATCGCTCTGAAATTTCCAACTTCCCAAGAGATGATTTGTCACATCTTGCAATATGTGTACTACACAGATTACTCATCCACCTGCCTCATACAGCAACACTGTTTAGTCTTTAACTCCTTGGGCGATTTATTGCAGACCTTTTAAGCCAAAAGGATTTAAACAATGTGTGGAGAGTGGCTTATTAATATGCACTTGGCATTTGCTATTGAATTATAACCTGTCTAATTTAAGTAGCATTTGAATTATTTCCAAGCCCATGAATAGGACCTAAAGCAGTACTTAAAAAGATATATCGATCGTATAACGGAGAGGAAGCTATCTACATTTGGTAAGCTTAAGATGTGCTTTAAATATTATTTGCTGGCCACAACTGCCTGACCTCTAAAGCAATTTAAGAAATACTTTTGCTTTGTGCTGTACCCTGTCATTACTATGGGGACTCAGAGTACATTATTTTGAAATCTTTCCTGTGGGAGCATTCATTGACTCCTATCAGTTGGCTGTGAGGGGTAATTCAAATGGAAGATAATGCACACAGAACAAGAATTAAGAATCAAGCACCTGCTCCATATTACCTTATAAATTGATTTAAGCAACCTCCATTTTCTGTGATTGTTTCAAAGCGTGTCTGGGATAGCGGCTGACAGGGGGTGCTGTCTCAGAGTGGCTATTTTAGAGACTTGGGGACCTCTGCCGGGGGTGAGCTCACAATTAAAAAAATAAATTATATATGACCCAAAGTTGGGACAGTTATAGAGTTAGGACCAAAACAGAGAAGCCTTGTAAGTGGCTGGTGGCTTATCATATATCTGCAGATGTATGTAACTAATTTTCTGACTTTTATTTTAAAGAAAGAAAGTTATGATTAGTTGCTGGGTAATTCTATTTGTATTTATGTAAACTCCCCTTTCCTTACAGCACCTGCTTCATATTACCTTATAAATTGATTCGAGCAACCTCCCTTTTCTGTATGGAGATATATATATATATATATAAAATGAACATTATTCTACCCTTTTCATTTTTTTTCTGTCATTTAAAATACTTCTAACATGGGGCACTTAAATCACCGATAAATGACTGATTGCACCACTGCCAGGTGGATGTGTGATTACAGTCCCAGGAAGATGCTTATGGTTGTGGGGTCACCCTGATTACTTTATGGCTGTGTTGGATAGTATATTTATATATTTATATATCATTTAGGGTACAACAGCTATAAAAGGGAGTTCTGTTATTTGTGCAAAATACAGGGTACAGTTTAACAGAGAAAATAAAACTGTGACTGTTTCTTCCTGCTTAGGCAGCATGTATAAAATGCTGGACTGTGTCTTTGTGAATGCACGCTGTGCGTCCTGATCTATATTTTATTGCTATACTAACAGAACATCACACTTACTTACTCTGCTGTTTCCAAAATGTATGAAGGAGATAGCACCAAAAGTTTACCCATTGTAATACAGTTAGTGTTTAACGGCCAGATCCAGAGCTACGTCCACTAGCATATTTACGCTAGCTGGAGTCGTAAAAACGCTATTTTGCAAGTACTGGCAGATGTTACGGCACGTGAATCTGAATGTACGTACCACGCTAGTATCAAGAGCGTAACTACGAACAAAGGCACCCGTAATTACACCGGGGAGGCGGGGGTGGCATTTAAATCATACAGTATGGGCGTACTTAGGCGTGTAAGTACGTACAGTCATTACAGAAACAGGAGTTATGCTTTGAAAAGTTAAAGTAGGGTTTGGAAAGCGTAAAATGGCAAAAGTACGCACGAGCGAAGGGAGTGAGTAGTAATTACGCTAGCCTAAATACGCCACGCATTGAAACGTAATGGAAATGTAGGTCAGGATCTGGCACTAAGGTTTCATCAAATTGATTATACACTTTATTACACACACACACACATNGAGATACACCTCCTGACATATGTAGTTGCACATCAAATGCTGTATGCATGAGCTTAAAGCAGCTGCATTCGCTTAACTATACCAGAGAGCTTGGACCTAATCCAGACCTCCACGTGTTGTCTGCACATAAGAGGGTAGTGCATTCCCCTGTCCCCTGTCCAGAATCCTACCTTATCTTGTCCTCAAGTAAGGTGAAACCCAGCACCTACCGTATGATTTAAATATGAAGGCCAGTCCACCGTGCGTATAATGACCACGCAGAGGTCTGGCCACCAGACATACAGAACTGCAGAACAATAGCGGCAGTCTGTGCTGAGCTCGGATTAGGGTTAGGACTCAAGAAGGGGAAGACTAGGGTTAGGATGTGGGCAATAGAGGGTTAGGGGGCGATTAAGTTTAGGGATAGCATGCCAGTGCTTGTCACCGAATCACTCTTTGCGACTGCGGGAGTCACTGTTGCTGTCCAAAAATGACCACTGTACTGACAAAACACACCCCTCCAATTTATAGGCCTTGGGCCACATCCAGAGCCACATCCGCTAGCAAAGTTACGCTTGCCGCAGATGTAAAAACACAATTTTTTATGTACCGAGCATGCGCGCGGCAGATGTTACGGCAGGTATCTCTGAACGTACACCCCAGCCTAGTATCAAGAGCGTAGCTACATACCATCTGCCAGCCATACCCGTAATTACGCTGGCCCCTTGTGTTAAAAAATGCCACCCTCCTGTACCTGCTTAGACCCCTTGATATATGTGAAATCTGCTATCTTGTCCCCGCTGTCCCTTCAGTGCTCCAAGATATACATGTTTAGTTCCTCTGGTCTTCATTTGTATGCTGTGTGATGCTCGTCATGCACCATTTTAGTTGCACAGTTTAACACCTTAACCAAAGCTCAAAAACAATTCAATAAAAATGAGGAAGAACTAAAATAATTAAAAACTTTATGTAATGTATTAAACATAAATATTTTATTTAGTACTGTTAGATGTTTCATGTATATATATATATATATATATATATATATATATATAGAGAGAGAGAGAGAGAGACATTTTTCGATAATGTAATGTATGTGTATATTTATGGGCTAGGTTCATTTTGTCTATATCTGTTACAGCTGGAAGGATATAGCATGTGCTGCTTTGAATGCTAACAAAGTTTATGGGATTAATTTAAAATATGTTATATTGATGATCCTCCAGGTATTCTATAAAGGATTTGTCCTATTTATATTGTGTATTCAATCTTTCTGGGGAAAAGAATCACTAGGAAGGCTCTATCAGGATTTACTCTCTCAAGGTCAGTGTAATGAAGCAGTAGTTTATAGGATCTCATTACAAGCTCCAGGAAACAGACGGTAGAATAGTGTTTTATTGGTTTTAAAGAAAGAATAGGAACAGAATCATGATTTTCATTGTGTAGATAAATAAATTGCAAAGTTGTACCATATTCATAAAAAAGGACTGATTCCGCTTCCACAGCTTCACTGTATCCAGAAAACTGTATGGACAAGGGGATGCCACACCCCTCATTCCTAGGGATTTTCCACCAGCTAACCCCTAGCTTAACATTTCTGTCCATCCCTACAAAAAATTGAAATTAAGATCCCACGTAAGGGATGAAGGCAACCCTTACTGTACGTTTACCCTACATCCACCCTCCTACCTGGCATGTACACCTGATGTATGCTTCTCATTCCTCACGCCCCACTCCATCAGGGAAGTTTGGTTCTGTAGGATCCAGATCTGGAATGGAGTGTAAAATGCACTGTCAAAATGTGGTTGTTTTCTGCTTCCTGTGAGTGTAAAATGACTATTTTGCTTAGGTCGGGATCCAGTTCAAAGTTCTTATTTGGAGGGGGTCTTTCCATTGTTCCTATCACAGTTCATGTCTCTGCTTTCCATTCCTTCAGTCTGCTGCTGATTGCTTATTAGTCTGCTGGCGTGCTGCTACCTAGCAACATCAGGTTCAGCTCTCAGGTAACTGCACAGGTGCAACCAGCTCTAACCAGCACAGGCTCTATATCAGTGAACTCCAGCTTTACTTTCATTGCCAGAGTATCAGGCACCTGCCTCACTGTGCTTCAGTCTCAAGATTATTTCGCGCCTTCACCACTGTCTGGCTTCTCCATTAACCCCAGGGATGATACTTGTCTAGTGACCTGCCGTGGACTGCAGTCAAGACAGTCCCCAGTTAAGACTCCGCTTCCAGGTGGTCAGTCCAAACTACCATTGGGGTCCTGGCTGCTTCCTCGTGATTCTGTGTCAATCCCATTCTGGACCAACATTAATGCATGGTTGTAAACGTTTGCAAATAAATATCAGGGAGATTATGATCAAGGCGCTGCACCGAAGGGGTGTGTCCTGTAAATAGCTCCACCCATGGGTGTGTTTACTTCTGCCAGGAAAACTATTTTTTTTTATTTCAATTTTTGTGGAAGTGGAAGCATCAATATTAATTGATTGTTAAATTATCAGATAATAAACACTTTCCATATTTATTGTGAAGACTATGAATAGGAGATCCACTGACATCCTCATCTCTGTAGAAAAACTAAAAGTAGGTGACACTGCAGCTGATTAATAACTGAGCAAACAGTTTATTCCATGTTTGTCTCCATTATTAAACTCAGATCCAGAGGTACGTACGACAGGGGACTTACATGCGTGCGCCAGATGTTCTGCAAGCGTACCTTCAGACGTACATAACTAAGTTACGTAGGTCTGAAGGTATGATGATGGGGTCGACCTATTAAATACGTATACCGTATCTCTGACACTCAGGCGGGGATAGGCATTTAAATGAAGTGTTGAGGGCGGGGAAGCACCGTTATGACTTGGTCTACGTCCATACGGATGCAGATCAAGTCGTAAAACTGAAGATAGCCTTCTGGACATGTAAGTGTCCAGATTTATTACCATTAGAGGGGAGTTCTGGGGTCATGCTCTCGCCTCTACCATGCGTAATTACAGACCCCCCTGGATCTAGCCCCTGGTGCCTTAGCTCACTGAAAAATTTAAATCACATCTTTATTATTTAGCTCAATTATACTACACATCCTTTTACCTATATTCCTGCTTTGAAATTGCACTATATTACACTAAACTAGCTACAATTACTTAACTACACACATTTCTATTTGAAATTATTTATGCATTTACTGAAGTGGAAATAGTAATTTGTAGGTATAGTTCATCTAAATTAGTTAGAATTGCTTTCTAAAATTATTCATATAAATCTTTTTTCAAATGTATTTTAAATGCAATATTAACATTTTATAAAATGTAGTTTCAAAACACATTATAAAAGAATAGAAATGATTTAAAAGGTAAGAGGGTAATCCATCATCATTGTATTCTCTCTAAGTTTAATCATCATGGGGACACTGCTTATGTATTAAATAGCAGATTAGAAATGTATACAGCCTGGTATATTCTTTCGCACTTACTATTGACATGTTTGCCCATAGTCTTGATTGTAATCTAGTTGTGTACATTTTAATGTGCATTTTTGGCTATCAGTGAAGCAGATGGGACAAAACGCTACATGAAAAGAGATATAAAAAAAGTACAAAACATAAACAGATAAGTTGTTTTAATAATGACCGTTGTACTTATAGGCTTACAACTAGTTGCAATAGATATTATAATGCTGCATCAATAAAAGTCTTGGATATTTTGATGTGGAGCTACTGGTCTGGATTCACAGTTAGTAGTTTTCGTCTTACGGGCGTTGTTTCAAGAATTGAGCTACTATGCATGCGTATCGTTTCGTTACATAGATTGCGTATATGGGGTCTTAAAGACCCCATATACGCAATCTATGTAACGAAACAATACGATTACATACAATAGTTACTACGCAGGGAGATGCAGTTGCAGCTTAGAACAGTTTATTTCCGACACTGATAAAGCTGACAACCGTATCGCGGCTGTATCAGTGTCAGAAAATTCCAGTAGTGGGTTTATTAGGGTTAGGCAACAGGACATAAAGGGTTAAGGTTAGGCAGCTAGAAGGGAAAGGATAGGCTGCGGGACAGGCAGGGTTAGTGTTGGGCTTTAGGACAGGGAGGGTTAAGGTTTAGCATCAAGGAGCAGAATGTCAGGGTTATGTTGCAGGACATTGAGGGTTAAGTCTATGGGCTCTATTTATAGACTTCATTTTTAAGTGATAGGGGCAGTTTTATCTTAAAAACTGCCCCTATCACCTAAAAATGACGTTTTTCTTATTTAGTAATGCTGCATCGCTAATGGAAATGCTAGTTTCCATGGTGATGCAGGTAGCGTTCAGAGAACATCGCTGGCCAGTTCATCGCTGGCCAGTTTTATCACTCCGCTCAAAAGAGGAGATTCAGACGTATATATATATATAAAAGGAATATATATATATATATATATATATATTCATTTTATATATGTCTGAATCTTCTCTTTTCATTGGTGCTTCAGTGGATCAAAAGGGGGGGAACATTGGTGGTTCAGTATATATATATATTAGCATAAGAAATGGCTGCGCTTCTATCCACTAAATTAAATATGTGCAAGTGTATATATAAATATTGGGGTGCAGCCAAGGACCAAAGTGACCACTATGTAAATACAAGGAACAAAAAAGGTCCAGCGCTCCAAACATACATTAAATACCACTATGTGTTAGCACATAAATAAAAAGGAGGTTTAGTTCACAATATAGCTGGGCAGGTGAGCTTAAACCAATATAGCTATATTGTGAACTAAACCTCCTGAACCCTGGTGGTTCAGGGAGATTGCAAAGAATTTGAAAAAATAGCATTAAGGAATTGGCTTGATTCCTTATGCCACTCCTGCGCATGCGCCGAGAGCGTTCTAAACCAGATGTCTCGCAAGGACATTCCTGTTGACGCTCTACAGCCAGGACGGGGTTCATCGCAAAGCAGCTGTTCCAAGCTGTGAACCACACTCAGATTCTGGTGCTGCATAAACTCCCTTACAAGCTTAGGAGAATATTATATTTGTTTTAATAGAAGCAGTAAATTATTTTAGGAAACAAGAAAACACAGCACTGAATATTGTTCTTTATTGCCAATGTTATCATTTAAGAAAAAAACGTGTTGCTACTAATAAATAATCATATAAATAAACAGTAAATGACAGACAAGACTGATATACAAATACTTCCATAGTTAATGAAACTAGCCATTTAATAAAAGATAAATGATATGACATAAATACAATGAAAATGTTATTAATCAGTCTACAGCTAGACACGGCAAATACCTCCTTCAAACTTAAATAAGGAAACTTTTCAATTATGTAATAATAATTATAATTTATTAACCAATGCATTGTCCTAGTCACCAAGGCAACGTTTAAGGGACTTATATTGATACAGCCAAGGCACAAAATCTCTCTTGTGAATAAAAAAAAATAATACAAGATTTGAGAAATCTACTCTCTAAAGAGTCTATTACATATATTAGACAATTTATACCTGTCAGGAGTACCCACTTTCAGCAAGTCTCCTTGATATTAAGGGAGAGTTGGCAATGATTAACTAGATTGATTGTCCTTTTAAGATGGTTTATGTTAATCCCCAGACCCCACAATGTTTGACTATTGCACATGCTGGGCCGGATTGAGGGCCATGTGGGCCTGGGGCTAAAAATAATCAAGGGCTCACATTCTGCTTTGGAGGAGGATGTCATACTTATGCACTGCAGTGGGAGGCCTGGAGATCTACAGTGTGTGGGGGCCTATTTCCAGATGGAGGCCTGGGGCTGCAGTCCCATTAGCCCCATTGTTAATCTGGCCCTGGTCAAATTAGATTTTTTTATGTGAAATTCTCTGTGTTGTTATCTTATTCAATGTCAAAAACAAAGGTCTCATTAAAATAAAGACATAGGGTTCCAAACCCTTTAAACCCATCTGTGCCCACAGTATTTATGCTTCTGAGTTCATGGGTCCAGGATAAACCAGGGTTGTAGTCTATCCTGGAATACCTGGGAGACACATGAAATTCGGGCAGTACTCCAAGTATTGCGGGATAGCAGGCTAATCTCCCACAATTCCCACCCCCTGCCTGTCATTACAAAAATTCCTAGTGTTATTAGGTATAGGGCGGGACTTGATTCCATAATTTTTGTCATCAACCCTTGCCTACCTCCAGAAACACTGTAAATAGCAGTGATGGTGCACAGGGGTGTGGCTTCAGAGCGTTATTTTAATAAATTGCGTCATTAAGCCTGGCCCTCATACCAACATCTGTTTGCTCCCTCTGAGATCTTCCGGAGAGAAGAAATAGAAAGTAGACAACAGTGGCATAAACCTACCCCTTCTCCACCTAAGCTTACCTGCCCTCCCCATCTTCATCCCTGTGTCTACTGCTTGTTCACCCTCTCTCACTTAGCATGTTATCTCTTATAAGCAGGGTCCTCCCTCCTGTCATCTTTCCTCTTCCTTGTCTTTGTTAATTCCCACTTTTTCTCTCTACTGTTTAGCTCCCTCCTTATTCATCTGCTCCTACACACATATCCAGCATCTTTATTTTCCTTACATATTGTTCCGCTATTTTTGTACGGTATTTTATTTTTGCATTGTACTTGTATTGTATTCCTTATTCTATGTTTTTATACTCTCTGTTAATTATTGTATTGTATGTGTAACTATTGGCTTTCCTATTGCCTCTGTATGGCGCTGCGGATACCGTGTGGCGCCTTATAAATAAAAGTTAATAATAATAAACACCAATGACTATCTTCTATTTTCTGCTGTAGTACATAATAACTGCAATACAGTTTGAAAATTTTATAGACAGTTCACAAAGGTTAGAAATTATAATCTATGCAGATATCTATTGTGGAAAAGCGAGATATATAAGATGCAGATGATTCTTATGGGTTTGTGTATATTACTGAGTACTTTATCCTCTCTCCTGTAAATGGAAAGCTTGGCTGTCTTTCTCCATGACAATTATTGCAAATGGCATGAAAATAGATGCCCATATTTTATTACCTAATGATTAAATGCCTATTAAACAATTTTCTGCACAATACCTTGTGGGTGGAAAGCTATAGGGAAAATAAGCCTAGCATGATCTACAGAAATGACTGTCGGAGATAAATGTAATACCAGTAAGACCATGATATATGCAGAAAAAGCCAGAATACAATGGAAAACTTTGTACCAATGCCGAAAGCTAATCCAATCCCGTCACCTTTTTATTTACTATACACAATTAATAATAAGGTGACTTGCAAAGCATTGCTACTCATATTCAGCTGCCTTATCTGCAAAAAACATTCTGTTATATTAGCTGTGAAGAGAAATATAACACATAAAGCGACCATAGTAACAGATGCAATTCCAAAACTACCTAATTGTGTTTGTTTTCTTCCATATCCCCAAAATGCACAGATTCCTTTTATGTATAGAATTTGCTGTTTATTTAGCAGACTTCTATATACAACATGCAGGGATACTGACCCCGCTTTATAAACAGTTCAGTTATAGTAAACAAATACTATATATTTAATAATGAAATGCGTACAAGATCATAAAGGGAAATGCTCACTACTGTAATACATATAAAACATAATTTCATAGCGGAATAACAACACAACCTCATTTTCATACCCTATATTCCAAGTATGTTTCAGTTGCTTTACTGTATTAGCCATTATTATCTTTGTCCTATTTATCAACTACCCTTTCAGTGAATATTTCCTCCCAAGTCCTCATAAGCTACAAATAGAGCTTTTTTTTTCCAATGGGTAAGTGCCCCAGGCCCATGAGTCAATGGCCCTTGAGCACCACTGCCGGGCCCCAGCAGTTAAAACATTTTCAGACTTATTGCCCTGTATTTCAATAAGCCTGAAAATATTTTGGCTGCTGGGGCCGGGCACTGACTGGTCACCGGTGAAATCCATGGGTCTCCGCTTATTGCAAGGGATCAGAGCCTCCACTTAGATCCCTGACACCATGCACTGTACATGGTGCCAGGGATCTAAGTGAAGGCTCCGACCCTTTCAATAGTTCAAGCAGACCAGCCGTGCAGTGTTTTAGGACTGAGCAGCAGGACTGCTTTAGTAAAAAGCCTGGCACTATGTCTGTGTAGCTATGCGACTGGGTAACTCATCACAATTACTGATACAGAGAACACACGCCACAGAGGACAGAAGAAGACTTAAAAACAGATAAGAAAGTCAAGAAATAAATCTGTGTAGATGGAATATGGGACAAATAAGGAGGGGGCAGAAGGCTGACTGGAAATATAAGGAATGGGCAGGAGGCTGGCTAGAAACACAAGAAGTGGGCAGAAGGATGGCTGAACACACATTAGTAAGGGGGCAAAAGGCTGGCTGGACACACATAAGTAGGGAGCAGAAGGCTTGTTGGAGGAAGGCTGAAGGCTGACTGGACATACAAGTAGGGGACAAATGGCTGGCTGGATACACACTTAAGGTGGGTGCAGAAGACTGTCAGGACACATAAGGAGGAGGCAGAATGCTGGATGGGCTCACAAGGAGGGGGTAGAAAGGCTGGCTTGACACACATACAGGGAGGGGGCGTTTGGATAGGTATAGAGACACACAAGAAGGGGCAAAGGTGTGGAGGAGGGTACAGTCTGAAGATAAGGGGGCAACTTTTTGATAATTAATGGACAACAGTGTGATGTAGGAGGGCACAGTGTGATGCAGGAGGGCACAAATGTTTGTGTTTTTTTAAAACTTATAGGGCCGCATTTAGACCTAAGTTCAAAGTATGTACAATCACAGCTCGTACAGACTTTGATATCCTATATTTCGCACAGAAGAGATTATTACACTCCCCCCTGATCTCCTCCAGGCGTGGAAGGCAGTTACGAGGACTGCATCTTGCCTTAAGCATATCTTATACACATGGTGGACCAGCCCCCCTTGCAGACACTAGTGTACGTAAGTCATCTTTCTGAATCAAACCAATAATGATCAACCGTTTTTGTTGAATTTTTTATTCCCATGAATAAGGTGGTAGGGGTGCCTTTGCATTGCTTCACTCAGGGCCTGCAATACTGTTAAGATGGCTTTGCTTACAACCCCACCAGTTTCACTGTAGCCCTTTTGTTCTAATACTTCTCTTCTATTGAAAAATGCTTCACTCCTGTATCTGGTATACCCTTGATATATTTGAAAGCTTCTATCATATCTCCTGTTTCCCCTCTGTGCTCCAAGTTATTCATGTTTTATGTTTCTTGGTGTGTTTTGTGACACATGCCATGCACTATTTTAGTTGACTACTGTGCACAGTCTAATGTATTTAGGTCCTCCAGAACTGAATACAATATTATAGGTGAGATCATACCAATGAGAAAATTGGAAATATCTAGCGCTAGAAATGCCAATATTCTTGTTTGTTCTGTTGCACAGACTTAAATAAG
>WWET01001770.1:169306-186506 GCA_011038615.1 Limnodynastes dumerilii | reverse complement strand
GGCACTTAAGAATTTTTTCTTTGCTTTTGAGGTCATCCCAATGACCTGTAAAGTGGTATTACTATACCTTTCTACCTACCACTAATTCGTCTTTCTGTTCCAGTATGCTCTCATGTTATAGCAAACAAAATAATCAATTGCTCAATTCAAGAGCTGGCTGGTTGATCGGGGGTAAAAAAAATAAAATGTAAAAGAAAGTTTAAATTGATCATAAAACTTCCCACTAAAAGAAATTTCTAGATACGCCCCTGAGCAGCCCTGCATGGGACCAGGAAATGCCTTGATAGAAGCCAGTCCCTGACCTACTGTAAGCCTCTCATACTATCAATAATTCTACTGTAACTGGAGCAGTATAAAAAAGGGAGGGGGAAAAGGATGATAAGTACCGCACAGACAATGGTTTTGAGTATAGTGCAAAGCTAATTATTGGAAATGACCAATTCAATTTGCCCTGTTTTAAAAGTATGAGGGTGCTATCATGTGGCAGTATTGATATAGAAGAGATAAGTCCACGTTGGTCACCCAGAAGGGTGTTACCCCGTTAGACAAAAATGGGCCACATTTAAGGATGCATACCTCATAAAATTCTAAGATATAACTTTTATTATCATATTTAAAATTGGGGGAAAAAAGAGGGCAAGGACAAATAAAGTAGCCAGCGAATATTAAGACAGTGTTATTAATTCACCTCCATTAATGGTTGCATAACCTAAATTATTGAATTATTGGTTGTATAATAGTACACAAATCCCTGGATAATTATACAATAAAACACCAAAATAAGTTACTATTCACAAATTGATAGATATCATAAACTATAATATTATGAATATAACATGTAGGGAGGAGCTATCATATAACGTGGGAATATATTGCATAATGATAAGTAACGTAGGAATTATACAAAACCAGGATTTGTATACAGTGATTAAAGGTAAAATTGTTCAAATACACATTTTAAATTAACGTTTAATACTGTGTAACACAGCAATGCCAATCATATTGCAGGGTAGTCTGCCAGTTCCAAACTCACTCCTGACCGCATCTATTGTAATAAGACAATTAGGTAGACAGGGCTTAGGATCATTCTTATAGAGACCCTAACGTCTTGAAAATAACAACAAGAAAATAAAAAATCAAAACAATAAAGTTGCCTCACGGCAACGCTTCACTCCAATGAGGAGTTCCTAAGTGTCCCTATACCCTTATAAAGAACGATCTCACCAGTAGCTGGTATGCGGTGTAGATGGGGGAAAGGAAACTGGAGACAGACCCACGAGGCAATCAGATGGCAGCTGTGAGACGCCAACGCGCGTTTCGCTGCGGCTGTGTCAAGGAGCAGTATGTCCTATATAAATATTAATGACAATGGGCCTGATCCAGAACTATGCTTCAGAGCGAATTTACGCGTGGTAGAGACGTAAAATCGATGTTTTGTACGCACTGCGCATGCGCACCATAGAAAATACGCACATTAACGTAGCGTAATTGTGAACGAATGGGCCATTCACGTATGTGCCACGTAAATACTTACGTGTGGGCGTGCCAATTTTACGTTACAAGAAAATACGTCTGAAATACGTGAAGTAGGCGGGGGGTTGTATTTAAAGTGTACAGTATGGGCGCGCTTAGCTGCGTAAATTCGTCGAGCCCATACGTACGTGTGCGCATGACAGCTGTTACTTTGGAAAAAGTTAAGGTAGGCTTTGGAAAGCGTATCTTGACAAAATACGTATATGTGCAAGGGGTGTGCCGAGGGGAGTGTAACGAATGTAGCGAATAAACGTACAGCAAACGTAGTTCAGGATCTACCCCAATGATTGAAATGAGCAGCTGTTAACACATGGAAGTAAAATACCTGGGAGCATGGAGAACTTTGCAATGTAGAACTTCACAAATGAAACACCAAACATACCATAATACTTTGCAATCCAAAAGAAATGTGTGAAAGATAACTTACCATAAAGAATTGTAATAAGGGAAACAGGCATGACCAAAATTCCCACCAACATATCTGCCACCGCAAGGGACATGAGGAAGAAGTTTGTTGCATTTTGAAGTTTTTTCTCCAAAGATACAGCCATGATAACAAGGATGTTTCCTCCAATTGTCAAGATAATGATAATCAAAGTTAAGAGAGCAAACCAGTTCTTGTCAAGAAACGAGTGGGATTGGTCAACCTCCTCAGATACATTTCCAGCATCCAACGTTGACATATTCTGGTTTAAAGTCACATTGCTGTTAATATGCCAGGCCATCAGTCCATTGTGTATACTAATATCTAGGGTAACCGATACTGTAGTCAGGCCAATTAGCATCCCTGTTCCACTAAAAGAACTCATTATCTGCAAGTGGCTATTTACAATTGTGCTTTGGGAAAACATTCAATTTCAGATAAAGAACTGTGAGCAACAACGTTAAATATTGTTCACTGTCCGTGAACCAAACTATTTTATCTTCCATAATGTTCCAAGTCTTATTGCTGTGTTGACAGTTAGAAGACAATTGATTTTTGACCCAAAAGGACATGAGTCCCTGCGGTTTATACTTCATTCTCTGGTCAAGCATTCTGCAAACAAAAGAAAGAAAATACATTGTTTTTAATGTGGTTTCAGCAGTGGATGTAGCATTATACATCTTGGTTATTATCTAGTAACTTTTTAATGCTATAGAAAATCTGCTTATATTCACTTTAGTGTATTGCATTCACCAAGATTGCAGTTCAAGTCAATATATAGAATACAGGGTTTAAGAAGTTAAACAAACACTTAAAATAGAAACATTTTATATCAAGTTTGTTAGGTATTTGTCTTTTGTTGTTTTTTTCAGTCTCGTCACATAATTTGTAGTAATTGCGTATATGTGAATAGGAGAGCAAGAAGACAGAGGACCTTAACTAGACCCCCACTGATGCCACAGGCAGAGCTCTTACCATACTGGTGATGGCGGTCCGACACCAGATCCCCACTGCAATCTAAATTAAAGAGTCTCTGTGCCACTCAAAAAAATAGAACTGTATAGCTATGTCATATGTTCCAATGTAATTACCGATAATGTAATTGTAATGACAAAGATTTTTTTTTTATTCAATACTATTTTTTATTGTAATGGGTTGATGGCGTTGGCATAAGATGATTTCTATTAAACTACAGTAAAGTTTTATTATTATTATTATTATTATTATCGTTTATTTATAAGGCGCCACGAGGTGTCCGCAGCGCCGTACAAAATACAACAAAATACAGTACAGAAATACAGGGGAGGGATGGACAGCATAGTACATAATAAAACACAATATAAATATAAAAATATCCCCAAAAAAATTACGTACTTTACTTGTATAATATGTTATATAAGAATTCACATACTGAAGGAGATCCGTACACCAGGGGCATGCCAACACTATGCTACCCTGACACACAAAATACTCAAGGGCGAGCCATTTAAATTTTACAGTGTGGGCAGGGTTAGCCTCTTTGGTACGCGAGTATGTTCTGTAATCATTAATCCACACGGAAGAGTTAAGGTAGGGTTATGGCCATGAAGCTTAGCTAAAGGTCGTACATGAGAGAGGGACTGATGTGAGAGCGCACTACCATCTTATGTGTAGACTTTAAAACATCTGAGCGTATGGAACGCATGCTGAGGTCTGGATTGGGTCTCTTTATAAATCCACATTTACAGTATGAAATCCACAGATTTAAAGTTCACAGTTATGGCATTAACCTCTATGGAGACAGCATGGATTGTCCATTCAACAAGCAAGAGTGTAGATTTTTTGCAAACGATCATCTGCAACATGAATTCTTTGAACGGAGCAACTGTTGTGTATGCACCATGATTAAGAGATAAGAGCTGTCCCATTGTGTATTGTTAGATGAAGGAAAATTTTTACATATAATTATTTATTTAGGGTGAGATTTGGCACAAATAAAAAAACAAAACTCCTATTAGTTTCCAGTTATTTATTCTTTCATTCATCTGTGTCTGTAGCATTCCTTCTTTTCATTGTCCTGTAGCCATAAGTAACCAGGGCCGCTGTCATCAAATGCAGGGCCCAGGAACCAGCTGCGGTGACATCACATAGGGGCGGGGCGCAGTAGACATGCTTTAATAGCAGGCCGGTGTGCAGGTAAGAACTTGTGCATTGGCCGGCTACTGAATAGCGCTGAGCAGCAAGTATCGTATAGTATGGTAGGATACCGCTTATACCTGCTGCTATAGGGCTAGGTAAGTATCGGCAGGCCCCCATCAGGTCTGGATCCAGGACAATAGTCCCGTCTGTCCCTCCCTGATGGCAGCCCTGTAAGTAACTATAAACTCAAGTGCTCAGTTTAGATTGCATGGGATATATTCAACTGCAGCACACAAAGCCACAATGGGGCTGATCCAGACTTACGGGCGCTGCCCTAGTTACGGCGGCCATATGTGTAAGAACAGCATTTCTGCCGTTCTGCGCATGCGCCGGGCAGATGTTGCCCAGCGTAGTTAGGGAAACCCGATCCTTAGGATAGGACGTCCCCAACTGTTGCGTAGTTACGGCGAGGGGGTGTTCCTTGCGCCATAACTACGCAACCGTTATGGAAGGAAGGTGGGGGAGGCTAAGTAAGTGAGGAAGGGAGGGCGGGTTAGGCCAGTTATGGCCCTGTTACGACCCATGTAATTACCTACTGTTTCGCCGGCCGAAGTTAAGGTAGCCTTCAGCCGGTGTAACAGTGGGTAATTACGCCGGCCACAGGGGGAGTGTCGGTGGAGTGCTCCAGAGCTATGCTGGCCGTACTTACGGCCAGCGGGCCAGCGTAGCTCTGGATCAGGCCCAATGACACTAAGGGCAAGATTGCTTCACACCTAACATTTATCTTAGGGATGTCAGATTTTACCACTATGGTCTACAATAAAGCTGGCCATATACTAGAGCGATTATTGGTCCCATAATACAGTTATCGGGTGATCGAACAAATGATTTCTCTTATGTATTGGCAAGAAAGATTTTTAAAACTGAGATAAAATATCCCTGAATTGCTTGGGTGAGATTATTTTATTGTTTGGCTTTCCAAACAATTATCGGATACAAGCTTACAGCCTTTTAGTGTCTTTAAGGTCCTGCAGAGCTCTGTCAGACAGAGTGACACTATTACCTTGAGTTTTTTTTTTTTTTGCAGACAGTCTCAAGCTAGCTGCATGGGTCTCCTGCTGAGATTGACAGGAGGCCAAGCAAAACAGTACAGAGACTGGAGGCAGCACCTCCCTCTTCCACCTGGATTATCGGTCCCAACAGGAAAGATGTGTGGCACCAATATCAGGACCCTTCACTGGTGAAAAATTGTCCTGTTTATTAGCCACATTCTGCTGGGCACGATAATCTATTTAGTGTATGTCCATCTTAAGAGGTGAGAATTGGCACAGTTTATGTACCTCTTAGAAGGAAGCTGTCAGTGCAAAGATAAATAATGAAATCATTTTTCTTTTCTTGTTTACTAGTATTTCCATCAGTAATGAAGATAAAGAGAAGAAGCAGAAAGATCAGTGCCAGATTACGAACAAAACATCATCGAAAATTCAGGAATTAAGCATGACGTGCTAAAGACACTTACACAGAAAAAGAAAAACATGAAAAGGTTATGAAAGTACTTTAAATGTTCAAGAGCTATTGGTAATTGTGGAACTTCTTGTCAGAGGCAAATGTGTGTGTACTGGTGGCAGTAATGGGATACTCAATGGCCAGTAGTGAAGTATAGTACAAAAATATATCATCAAAAGAACCCTTCTGCTGACAAGCCTCACAATGTGGATCACAGGATAAGACCAGTTCCAATTTAATGAAGATATTTATTTTATATGTAGTATACATTACGCATTTGATAAATCTGATAACAAGTACAGTTATATCACATCTCAAAACAACACTTAGATTTAATATATGTAATTAGTTGATTACAGGTCATTTGAATAATCAGAGCCCCTTGTTCATGTTTCAGCAATAGAATATTCTGGCCGAAAAAAATATGTCTGCATTGGCAGGAACATTTTCACAGGATATTGGACATGATTCAGAGAGGAATTTTGGAATCACAGAAATCCTGTACTTGATATAGGTCAAAAAGTAAGATGCAGAACAGATGAAGTAAGTGTCAACTGTTAAATTTGCTAATGATGAAACTAGACAAAAAAATCAGTCAGAATATGAGTGTGGTTTGCTGATACGATGGTCTTTATTTGAGACCAGTGGTAGAAGTGGAAATTTAGAAGTGGCGGTATATTTATAGCTTTTCAATTAAATCCATGGGAGAAGTGACGGTATGAAAATATAGAAATAATAGAAGTAAATAGGAATTTATAGCTTTTCAATTAAATCCATGGGAGAAGTGACGGTATGTCATACCCCTGTATACCCCCTCACTTCGAGCCCTGAGTAAGACCATAGTACTACAGCTGAATGCGGTCTGCATTTTAGAAAGCGGCTGTGATGCGACTCTCGGAGTTGCCAAAGAGTCATCCACCGAAAGGTAAGATTTCTTACCTAACTCTACCCTTAATCCTTTTATAACCCTAACCATCCCTTTCCCGCAGCCTAACCCTCCATCCCCTTGCAGCCTAACCCTGACTTTCACCTTAAGTAACCTTTTACTCATCACAGCCGCTGCAGCCTCACCATAATTTACTTGCCACAACTGTCACAGCCTCTCATTATTGGGAATGGTGAAATAGGTTTCCGTTCCCAATAACAAATTACTATATTCAGCCTATTTCGAACTATGATTCAGCTCCCATTCAGCTGGTGGCTCTATCATGTTCAAAATTCAGTTCCTTGGCCCGTCAAGCGCATCCTTTATAAAACTGTACCCCATCAATACACCAAGAGATAAGGAATGCCAAGAAGACAGAAGTGTCCACCATCTTCATAAAAAAATGTGTCAAATAAAAAAAGGAATTACAACAAGAAAACATTCCAATCTCAAGTGAAACTATTTAATCAAGGACAATGTTAGAGAGAAAAATATGAAGGACATTTTCAAATTAGTATTTTTATATGTGATGAATGAACTTTGACTATGACACAACCAATGGTCAGGATTCTGCAAGATATCGAAATTTTGATAAACTAATACAAGTAGTACACATAACAAAATAGAAAGTATGGCACAAACTTTATTTTAAAGGGAAATTTTGGAACCATATTGAATAATTGAGGGGAGCCAGAAATGATAATATCCTTGTATTCACTTTGCAAATCTAGTTTCACTGACAAACATCCAATAGCTCAGACCTACTTATATTTTTCTCACTCAAGTGTATGTACATTTTCTGAAGGTCTGGATCAGAATACATCCCACTTGTGAACTCAACACTGCCCCCTGTCAGAATTTCTCAGTCTGGGTGCATTGTTGCAATACACTTCAAATCATAATCAGAGACTTGAACACACATGTGGTGCCAAAAGGAACCACAATCCTATTAAAATGCGGATAAGTTTGAAAAAAGTCAACATAGAAACATAGAATTTGATGACAAATAAGAACCACTATGTCCATCCAGTCTGGACCAGATTCAGAATTAAGAATGTCTGGTAACTTACGCACGCAAAATGCGTAAGTGGAGTGATTTCTATTCAGGGCGCATGCGCAGACCATGGAGATACGAAGCGTAATTG
Source organism: Limnodynastes dumerilii (assembly GCA_011038615.1). Taxonomy (NCBI): domain Eukaryota; kingdom Metazoa; phylum Chordata; class Amphibia; order Anura; family Limnodynastidae; genus Limnodynastes; species Limnodynastes dumerilii. Next base: position 178,855 of record WWET01001770.1, on the reverse strand, counting down.
GAAAGATGCGTAAGTAATTTCCGCACGTCAAAAAATCTGTACGAACATAAAAGATCGGACGGATTATTAATTAGTAGTCGTCAATCGGAATGTAAATAGCAAAAAATAGGCGTGGTAATGCAGAAAACGTGCGATTATATATGCGAACGTCTAACTTCCGTCACATATACGCACGTTAATGATAAGGTTGCTTTCACAACACGGAAGTGTTCCGAAATTTATTTCATTTTGCAAAACGTACTTATTTTGTATGAACGTACGGATCTATTACGAACGGACGGAAAACACTCTTAATTCTGAATACGGTCCTCTGTCCTTTTTTTTTTTATTATTACTTCTGGTAACCTAAAACCCTATTTGACCCTGGGCTCTTTGTAAGGATACCCTTATGTCTATCCCAAGCATTGCTCTGCTGTGTTAGCCATTATTCTTTTTTGCCCCTGGTGCTAAAATTTCTAGCTATGGCTCTGCGATACACCATTTTAGTTGCTCTTCTTTATACAGGCTATAATATATTTATATCCTTCTGGAGGTATGGCCTTCAACACTGAACACCGTATTCTAGATGTGGATGTACCAATTACCTAGTAATTAAAGTAATTAAACATGATGACGGTGTTCTCACCCTCATCGGACTGTATTTACAGTTAGGAGTGAGTTAGGTGTGGACAGATCCGCACATAACTCATTCGTCCTGCCCTGAACTGCTCCCTGTTTTTAGGTACCTAGTGACACTTAAGAGTGCCATTGGCTACCTTATCTTACCGTGCGTAGTTTCCTTCTTAAGAAGAAAACTATGCACAGACAATGCCTCTCCCCCTCCCACTTCAACCTAAACACTCCCCAAAGCGGCATTACACCACCTCTTCCTAACTTCCTAACTAAATTACTCCTACTACTCTTTAAAGATGTACAGAGGCAATCTACGTACCTAACTGGTACATAGATTGCGTAAATGACCTACTACACATGCGTAGTAGGTCATTTCTCAAATCTCCGCACCTAAGAAGCAGAAGTTTCTTAGGTGTGAATCAGGTCCATCATGTTTAACGACTGCAATGGTGGTGTTTCCACTTTGTCGTATTTTGATCTTTTTTTTTTTTTATAAAACTGTGAACACATCTGTGTTCAAAGTTCACTACTAGAAATTCTGTTGCACAAAAGAAAAGTATTTTAATATATCAGTCTAAGCTCAAATGTGTTTGAATTTGTACAAGTAAGTAGAGGTCAACTTAAGCGCTTTTCTATTAGCTTGGTTGTGCTCGGTTTACTCAAAATGATTATGGTAAAACTGATCTGGTAGTTAACCAAAACAAAAAGAGAGTGGTGATAGCAACACCTACTCCCACTTGGATACTCTTACGGATGCACACTTATAGAAATAGAATAGACACAACTAAATTGAACTATTAAAATATAACTTTTAATTCAAATATATAAAAAGTATAGAGTTGAAGTATAGGGCGAACATATGTTATCAGGCAGATAAAACCATGGCAATTGGTAACAACACAGTGCAAATAAACTGTATAATAAATCTAATATATCACTAGGTAGGCGCCGCTCACTATCTAAGAGGAGGAGGGAATCCCTAATAAACAATTAGTAACCGCAAGGGCACGCTTCGCACTTTCGTGCTAGTAAAAATCCCTACTCTACCTCAGACGAGTGGCGTCCCTAGAGAAAACAAAAACAAAAACAAAACCAGCAGCTGGTTTGCGGCTTCCGATGGAAAGTCCCCCGGTGCACACGGGATAGTGAATGGCGTCGCTAGAGAAAAGAAAAACAAAACCAGCAGCTCGTTTCCGTGTGCATCGGGGGAACCTTCCATCGTCTGAGGTAGAGTAGGGATTTTTACTAGCACGGAAGTGCGAAGCGTGCCCTTGCAGGTACTAATTGTTTATTAGGGATTCCCTACTCCTCTTAGATAGTGAGCGGCGCCTACCTAGTGATCTATTAGATTTACTATACAGTTTATTTGCACTGTGTTGTTACCAATTGGCATGGTTTTATCTGCCTGATATTATCCTCTTTGTTAACATATTTTCGCCCTATACTTCAACTCTATACTTTTTATATATTTGAATTAAAAGTGATATTTTAATAGTTCAATTTAGTTGTGTCTATTCTATTTCTATAAGTGTGCATCCGTAAGAGTATTCAAGTGGGAGTAGGTGTTGCTATCACCACTCTCTTTTTGTTTTGGTTGATTTGTGATATTCTCTTGGTGTCCTGGGTGGCACCTTTTTGTTCCTACACTACATTATATTGTCATAACATTGAGCTGGTGCAGCCCCTTTTTGTTTTTTTTTTATCTGGTAGTTAATTGATATTTTTTTATTGGATTTCTTCCTGTTTGAAGAACTGATTCAATAAACATTTATCCACAACTGCAAACATCTGAACGTGAAGCAAGATGAAAAAAATAATCAGGGACGTTATATTTTATCTTGTTTCCTCACACAAGGCATCTCCACAGGCTCACAAGTTTCGGTGACTAGTTTCCTTCTATTATTCTGCACACTTTTAAAGGTAATTACCACAAACTTATTTTCAAGGGTGTAGTTTGTCTCAAATCCCAAACATATCTCTAAATGCCTTTAATTGTATGTAAGGTTGCAAAATTTAATTAAGTAGAATAATTATACTACTTACTCTTACAACACCTGCTTTTGAGTTACTGGTCTTAATTTATTTAGTTTCAATTCTAGTCTTCTACAGATGTGTGTCATGGAAACCCCGAGGGCTTAACATGGTAAATTGAGCAGAATAGATTTCCTGTATTCCATCAGTTAAAATGGGAAGTATAGAATGATGTATTTATGTATTTTTATTAAAGTAAAAAAATAATTAAAGTTTTCACAAGACATCCATTTATGCAAAAAGCACCAAGAATAATTACAATCAATTTGTAGAGGCTGCAAAATGATGAAAGTGGGTAGTAAAATCTGAATTGCTGTGAAAGATCTATGAATCCAAATTGCGCAAGCATAGTAACTTTTTTTACGCAAGTTACGTAAGATTTATGCATGGTAGTCCATTAGGCACGGATTTCTAAATCCTACTTATTGACATATGTACAGAGGGGCATGATTGTCTTCCGTACATGCAGAGTTACGTGAAAATGGGTGGGAGGGGCATTTAAATGGCCTTTTGAGTGCGCGGTTAGTAATGTACTCACGTACCTAAGCAACTTAGGCATGTAAATACGGTAGAGATAAGGGTGCCCTATGGAGGCGTAAGTCAACAAAAATCCATCCGTGTGAGGGGAATGTCATGGGTGTTGCCTTGCAACGTAGGTGCGTATAATTGCGAATCCGTGAGGACATATTTCACATGTATCTGTGAGTCCGGTCCTTCATTTTTAAATTACAATGTCACTGACTGGCAATTTTGTGCCCGTGCAGCAAATAGAAGCAAGTGACCCTGGGTTTTCAATCCCCTCCACACACACACACACGCACACACAACACACAAACAAAAAAAAATGAATAAACCCGTCTCTCCACATGCTTTCATATAATGAATGACTGATCTTCTCTAAACAAATCTGCGTCAGTCCTTATGTAGATCTATACGGAAGTGCCTAAGTTGCCCATTGCGCCTCATCAGCATGCCTATCCCCACCCCCCTTGCAGGGAATGGGAATGAAGACGTAATGCCCTATCATACAGAATAGTGTACCGTATGCTTGAAGACCCACTTAGTAACATCTGGCACACGCATGTATTGTGCCAATAAAACACATGTAGCTTTCGTAAATAGGGTAATGGAAACAGTTCTGGATGTGGCCCTCTGCTTGATGGATATCTCAGTCATTCAGTAGAAAATGCTGCCCTGCTGCTCTGATCGTGTGTAATACACAATCAGAACCACCGTGGAGCATCGTTATTTGACTGCCTCTTAGCCAGCAGCTGTATGCATAGATCATACATGTAGTGTGAGACCCCCCAAGAATCTCAGCAGGCAAAAACCCAGGTCCAGCCCACCCTGTAAACTGTATCCTAAAATTAAATTCTAAAGTGATTGGATCCCCAAGTAATGTATGCGCAGTGATAACTTAATCATAGGGCCTCCATAACCCAGAATCGCACACAAGTGTCCACAAGGTCCTAGCGTAACTTTTTTGACTCTTGTAAATGTAAAATGGTGGTGAATGCAGAGAGAAGGCAACTATACTGTGCATTGTAATTCCAAGGCACATCCACTTGTGATTGCAATTCGGCCCCTCTATTAGAAGGTATAAAAAATGTAATTCCTCTTAAGTCTCCATCTTGCAGGGCAATAATGAACTTCAGGGGTAGGAAAATTTAAAATGTGCGGACAGAAGACTGTTGAGAGGTAACGTCTGTTATCAAAAGTACAAAGTAAAAATAAAGATGCTCATTATCCAGTAGTGTAAATACTGTGGATGCTACAGGGTCAAGAGGTGAGGGGGCCATAAGGCAGGAATCAGGCCCGATATGATTATACTAAAGTGTTTGCTATATAATTTTAAATGTTTTGTTACTTTTTGGGATTATTCTTTTAGTCATTGTAGTATGTTTTTGTAAAATACTTATTTCAGGAAGTTTGGTTATAAAGGATTATTTAGCCCCCAAGCATTCTATATATTTTATTTTGTTCTTTATGTGGGCAGAAATAAGGACTAATAGCACACTGAGATCTGCACTTCCTAGGATCAGCTTAGGATCCTGGATATAAGGGGATAACACATAACACCCTTTCAATGTTACCTCCTAGTTTTAAACCAGGTTGCAACAACAAATAAAAGACAAATAATGTACCCAGGTACAATCAAAGAGCCGCCCTGTTTTTTTAGAAACCGTTCAAGTAAATGTCCCAAATTATAATGTCCACCTCTTAGAAGTCCAAAAAAATTCTTCTCATAATTTACAGTCCTCTCCTTCTCTTCAACAAAGCAATTTTCAATCCACCAAATCTCCAAACCTCGGAACAATGATCAAACAGAGAAAACCTTGTGCAGCCAGACAACTAACAGGTAGGTGTAAGTGCTTAAAACCTTACTCACACTTTTTATCTTAAAAACACGCTTGTAATATTTCTCTTTTATGTTTCCACGTCAGCTGCCCAAGGATCTTTCACATCTTAATTCCTCCAGGTTATTCTCACCATGAAATACAAAACCAAACAATGATCTTGTGCAGCCAGCAATATTTATCGTAAGTAACGAATGTTTGAAACGTTACTCACATTTTTTTCTCTTTAAACATCAGTATGTAATTTATCTCTCTTTTCTCCTGTAAGTAAGTAGAACTCTGAGATCCTCTGTTCTCCTTGTCCAGATCTCTGTGTCTCCCTCAGAATGCACAGAAAAACGAAAAACAGAGATACCATAGTGTGATACCGTCTTTATGTTTTCATGTGAGATTCTCTTTCACCTGCTCACCTATTACTTCTCTTTGTTTCTAGGCATTTAAATTAAATCTTTCAATTTAATTTCTTTCTTCAATGAAAAAAGAGTCCAATAGACTTAAAAACGCGTTGAGTAACGTTTCAAACATTCTTCACTTACGAAAAATATTGCTGGCTGCACAAGATCGTTGTTTGGTTTTGTATTTCATGGTGAGAATAACCTGGAGGAATTAAGGTGTGAAAGATCTTTGGGCAGCTGACGAGGAAACATAAAAGAGAAATATTACAAGCGTGTCTTTAAGATAAAAAGTTTGAGTAAGGTTTTAAGCACTTACACCTACCTGTTAGTTGTCTGGCTGCATGAGGTTTTCGCTGTTTGCTCTTTGTTCCGAAGTTTGGAGACTTGGTGGAATGAAAACTGCTTTGTTGAAGAGAAGGAAAGGACTGTAAATTATGAGAAGAATTTTTTTTTGGACTTCTTAAGAGATGGACATTATAATTTGGGACATTTTCTTGAACGGTTTCCAAAAAACAGGGGGGTGCTTTGATTGTACCTGGGTACATTATTTGTCTTTTCTTTATATGGGCATCAATTCTTCTGGGTTTGCTCCCCATAATGTAATTTATTCTTCGGAAATGCTACTGCATACCCCTTGCACTCGCCACAAACTTGCCGCACCGGCAGGAGGTGAGTAACACTCTTTGGGGAGTTTTAGGTTTAGGGTAATGAAAGGGGTTAAGGTTAGGCTAATGGAAAGTCTATGGTTAGGCTGAGGGTAGGGGAGTGTTAGGGTAAGGCAGCGGGGAGGAAAATCTTAGGATTAAGTTGCAAGGAGGAAAATCTTAGGGTCAGGCTGCGAGGAAGGGATAGTTAGGGTAATGTAATGATAGGATTAGGTTAATGGAAAAAGATGGTTCGGGTAAGGGTTGAGGTTAAATTCATACTTACCATTCCCATTGGCATCTTCTTTCATTTGTTGATCGATTGCTCCTCCTTTTATTTAAAAAAGAGCCGTTTGCAATGGCGACCCACACCACAGCCAGTGCCAGGAACGTTTCATAATTTTATGAATTACTTTTACTGTTAAATTAGTTTGTAGTGTTGGGGGAGTGGTTAATTTTAGTTTTCTTATTAAATTTAAAATTCCATCTTAAATGGAATCTACAATTTGAAATAATTCTAATTCACAAATACAAATATGTTGCGAAATCTTACATACACCTGTATTACACATAATATAAGATATAGTGTTTGAGGCATTCTATTATTTTAATGCGATTGTGTTTGATAAGGCCACTTTTTAAATTTTGCATTTAGGGCCCCACAAAACCTATGGAATAACGCATTGTTAAATATCTGTAATGTTAAATTGTAAAATAGTAGGTTTCAAATTTATACGAGCCCCCTAACACGGGACCTTGAATAACAGAGCATGGCTATTTTTCCAGATATGTCCACATACACCTGTCAACAATACAGGGAAAGCCTACCATACATGATGTGAAAGTGCCATGTATAGCAGGCTTATGCACAGAGGAAAGTTGTTTGGGACTCTTAGATTAACTAAATAAATCTAATTTAAATCTAAAAGTTAGGCAGTCCAGTGCAGTTTTATTGCTTTACTAATGGTCTACAATTTAACGTAACACTGTATGTCATGAAATCTAAATGTGGACACATCTATATATGATTTGACATATTTCATATTTTACTATATTCAATTAAAAATCTATATCTAAAAATGTTTCAATATTAATATAATCTCAATAGTTCTAGTGTCCTAGGCAGCCCCAAGGTCCATGTTCTTCACCTTCACGTTTCCATGCCCTCAGTTCTAAATTCTTACTTCCTCCACTGAAGTAAATAGAGGTATAATTGTATAAAGAGAATCTTTCTGCTAAATGAAATGACTCAGCAATAGTTCCACATGTAACATTTATGCCCTCATCTATAATTATAGAAGTCATTTATTTTTAAACTAAACTGTGGTAACCCATAATACAGTCGTATTGGGAAAATAAAATCAGTCACATAGATGTGTAATATATTCTATTCTCATGCTCCGCTGAGCAAGCCCTATATATTATCAGCCTATAAACTTGTTACTAGAAACAGTTATTTATTGTGTACCTAAACTGTAAGAAAAAGTTATAATATTAAAGCTGCAACATAACAGTTATTACTCAAACTTTTATAATTACCTTTATTATTTGAACTTCATTATATTACAAAATTAAAAACATATTTTAACCAAAATACAATAATAATCATTAAACAATGTTACCCAGTCTATAGATTCAGGGAGATATACTCAGAGAAGATACTTCCTCTCCTTACCCAGTCCATAAAGAGATAAACTCAAAGAAAGATCCCTTTTAATTCTTAGTAAAGAGTTTTTCAAAGCAAGACGTACATATGCAACATTAACAAATTAAAATCTATGGGCTGGATCCAGACTTAAGAAGGAGCTTGTAATTAAGTAAATGACTTTCCTCTCTTAGGCCCAGATTCACACCACTGGATGTATTGCTTATATGTCTATATTTTACCGATATTTGCTTCTGCGCATGCATAGTAACTATTTTATATAATATACGTATCGTTTTGTTACGTAGATTGCGTATATGCATATATCTTTAAGATTGCATATACGCAATCTATGTAACAAAATGGTACGTAGATTACGTATAAAAGTTACTACGCATGCGCAGAAGCAAATATCACTAAAATACGGACGTATGAATCCGGGCCTAAGAAAGGAAAGTTTATCCTGGGCTAAACCATGTTGATTGCAGGGGAGTCATATTTCATCTGTTGCAAATAGTATTAGAGTTGAGAGGTGATGTTTCCTATCCCGAGTCTAAATACCAGTGTGATAGTAAAGCTGGTCAGTATCTGTGTGCAGCAAGCAATTCAAAGATATATCCCTGCATGCAAAGAATACAATTACCTTGACTCCCCCTGAAATCAACATGGTTTAGCCCAGGAGTGACTTTCTTTTCTTAAATACAAGCTCCTTCTTAAGTCTGGATCCAGCCCTATGTTTCAAATTATTCCATGGGGCTCCGGGAAAGGAAAAGTAGAGATGTTGCCCATAGCAACCAATCAGATTCTAGCTCTCACTTTCCTATTGCATACTACAAAATGTCAGTTAGAATCTGATTGGATGCTACGAGTAACATCTCCACTTTTTCTTTCCCGCAGCTTAGGAAATATGGCCCCATGGTGTGTATTTAGGAATGAAATAGAGAGAAGCAATACAAAGAAAACATCTGGTTTCTCCGTATTTCCTCCTATTTTGGTATTGAGTAAAAGCCCCAGTGTTGAAGGTGTATTTGAGTTCTCTGGTGCTTGTCTCAGCTTCTGTAGATTTTGCTGTCCCCATCATACCCCAGGGTTGTGAGATTCAACAGAGATTAGATCAATTATGTTTTATATCATCTCAAAATATCAGTTCAATGCTACAGTTCAATGGGGCATCAGAATGTTTTAAGGTGGAAGGACAAGATTAAAATGTGGTTTTGGCCTCCCCCTTTCTTGCTGCTTTGGTGATTGGAGTCACTGTCAGTGATGAAGAGCATAAACTCAGTAGCCACTGTTGGTGAATTAAAGGTTTGTGTTCCAGGGTGAGCAGGGGGCATCCAATTAGTATCGCCGAATGGCAGATCACTGAGTCTACCTACCAGCAATACTTATAGGGGTGTGCATTGTCATTCTGATGCTCTAAATGTGACAGTTAACATGCCAGCACTAAATGTCACAAGCATTAACTAATCTGCATTTTTCTATTAGACGGGGTTGTTACCGTGACACCTGTCTGATAGAATACTATAATGCTGAAATGTACTTTGATCGGCATAACAATAATGCTGACCCTAAACCTAACCCTAATCCCCAATCCCTAACCCTAAACCTAACCCTAATCCCCAATCCCTAACCCTAAACCTGACCCTAATCCCCAACCCTAAACCTAACCCTAATCCCCAATCCCTAACCCTAAACCTGACCCTAATCCCCAATCCCTAACCCTAAACCTAACCCTAATCCCCAATCCATAACCCTAAACCTGACCCTAATCCCCAACCCTAAACCTAACCCTAATCCCCAATCCCTAACCCTAAACCTGACCCTAATCCCCAATCCCTAACCCTAAACCTGACCCTAATCCCCAA
>WWET01001770.1:129764-168414 GCA_011038615.1 Limnodynastes dumerilii | reverse complement strand
TAGCAGATGGGAAACATTAAGATAATGGATTTTATTTTTTTAGAAGTTATGTTTTCTGCCTATAATTAATTACACTCTTAGGGACAGATTTATTAAGCTGCGGGTTTTGAAATGTGGAGATGTTGCCTGTAGCAACCAATCAGATTCCAGCTTTCACTTTTTATTTTACATAAAAGAGAACTGTTGACCTACTGCACCAGAGGTGGGTGATCTCCCTCTATGCCATATGTAAGTCCTTTTTTACATAAAAGAGAATGTCAGCTATAATCTGATTGGTTGCTATGGGCAACATCTCCACTTCCAAACCTGCAGCTTAGTGAATCTGGCCCTTACAGTCTTTAAACCTATAGAGATACTATGAAAACAACTCCCAAGTATTTCAAAGGAAATAAATATATTTCTAGTTCAAGTTTCAAAGTGAATCCCAGTTATTATTTTCTCTGTGTACCGTGTTCTGTATTGTTTATCCTAGTTCCCTAAACTTTAAATCGAGTTTGTTGCAAACTTCAAACAATTTTCACAAAGAACAAAGAAAATCCAGTATTGCAGACAAACCACATGAATTGTTTTACACAGACTGATAAATAATTTAATCATTACATTTTAAGGCTATATAAAAAAAAACCCTCTTGCTGCGATAGGGTAAGGAAAATAATTTCAATATCACACTTTGCTTATTTATAAAGATCTTCATGGTAGAAATCCATCTGCTCTAATTTGGTTGGACAGGAAAACATTTTGTTCTCGTACAGTAATAAGCACAGTTTTATGGAAGCCTGTATATTTCCACTGTCACTGATAGGTGCACAGAACTTTATAGTTTGTACTTAAATAAAACAACTGGAGGGGCTGATTCAAAGTGAAATGTGAAAAAAACGCTTCCTGAATTTAATAATAACTCATGGCAATAATGTTTTTTTATTTTTATTTTTTACAAACAATCCAGAGGTGACCCTTGTTAGAGTGAAATTCGCTCTGTGCTGTCTAGTCCTCCACTGGGAGTGGCTATGACATCAGCACTAGGCCGAGTGACTGAGCATGTGCGGTAAATTCCCGCCCTTTAGCTCTGCATATAAAGCTCTGCACTCAGGTTAAGAGAAAGTACGCTTCTATTGCCACTGAGTAAAGCAGTTATTCTCTGTCCAGTATATGTCTAACACAGGTCATGTGTATACTTGGACTGCTCATGACTCTAGGCCTAACAATAATTAGGCCATAGAATATGATACATATGGACCAAATTCAGAATTATGCAAAGTAATCCATTCCATTTGCTGGGGGTGTATGCATTGTGGGTAAGGGAAGATATTTAAACTGCATAGTAAGGGCTTAGCCAAAACTTTACATATGATCCTCTATTATGAATGTAAAAGTTAAGGCAGAGTTCAGTGCATGGAAGCTCTGTATGTGCGAGGGAAGCGCAAAAGGAGTGCACTATTCTCGCAAATATAGAATCTAGGATTGCGCTTAGCGTACACAAGTCTTTGCTGCAGAGACTTACAAGTGTTGTGCGTACTTAGGTCTGGATCCGTTCCTATATTAGCAACTGCCTTTCAGCAGAGTGCACCTGAACATTATAGTGAATAAAGAAACTATGTTTTGGAGATTGTGATGGTTAAAATAGATCCTGTTCAAATTAAATAATAGTTCCTCATTTTATAGTGTGAAACAAGCTATAGAATTGAAATAGAATATATTGCCCCGTTCACTATCAAAAATAGTAGTTGCCACTGTTCACTAAAATGACACACTAGTTGTCCCTGTATAATATATTGCCTCTTTATTTGCCCCCTGTTAAATTAAATGTCACATTATAAGCCCCGATACAATTTACTGCCATCATCGGTGCCCCCTTACAATTTACTGCCATAACAGATGCCCCCATAGAAGATAAAGACCCATTAGATGCCCACGGTAATAATTCAAGTTTACAGAATGAAGTGATCATAAAGAAAATACTCACATTTACAGAATGAAGTGATCATAAAGAAAATACTCACACTTCAGAAGTCCTCAATGTTTCTCTGCGTCGATCGGGTCTTCAGCTCCACCTCTTCTTCTTGGATCGGTGCCCCCTTACAATTTACTGCCATAATAGATGCCTCCATCATAGATGCCCCCATAGAAGATAAAGACCCATCATAGATGCCCCCATAGAAGATAAAGATCCATTAGATGCCCATGGTAATAATTCAAGTTTACAGAATGAAGTGATCATAAAGAAAATACTCACACTTCAGAAGTCCTCAATGTTTCTCTGCATCGATCGGGTCTTCGGCTCCACCTCTTCTTCTTGCTGGTTCTGACGAGCAGCTCCTTCTGCTTCGTGGTCCCGCCAGCTACTGAGTAATGCGATTGCTGGGGCCCTTTTATAGTCTTTAGCGCGAGTCTCATGTTGGAAAATCTCACCAGACAGCAAACATTGCTAACATGAAGAAAATAAATGTATGCTGTAACTGTAATTACTACACAAGCATAAAAAAAATAGCACTCCAATTATAACTACCGCAGAAGCCATAGATTGTATAGCTAATTTTAAGTAGTTACTTAAAAACAACTTTCATTTATTTAATTAACTCTTACATCATAATCTCCATGAACAGAATAATGGTCCATTAATAATGCATATGTCTTGTCACTTCCGCGTCTTCATTGGTAACTATTTATTTTTTGTTATTTGCTATGTGATTTTATTTTCTTATTACTTATCTATTCACAGTCTTGGTATTGTGCATACTCAATGTCAAATGAGTCTCTTATTTGTAAGCAAAAAAACAACTCTTTGGGCCATATACCCATATCCATATACGTTCGGAGTTTAACGTTTTTGACTACTGCGCATGCGCACTAGATTTATAACGTAATCTACGTATCTTGTATATGTTATACGTCCGGGAGTCTGCATACGGCCCTTGTTTGGTATTTTTATAATTCATTTCCGGGGGTACTCACAGGGCTCTCTACAACTGTTTGGCCTATTTGAACGCTGGAATAGCCTGGATGGCCATAATGCACATATGGAGAGCAGGAGCCATGCTGCGCTGAAAGGAGGGTGTGCAAGTTAAACGTCCTAACTGAAGTAGTGCTTGAGTGTTGCTGCACCACTGGCATCTCATGCACTTAATTTATATAAAATAAACAATACACATTCTTTAATTTTCAACAAACTTTAATAACATTTTAAATAAATATTTAATACATTCATTAAATGGGGATTTAAAAAAAAAATATGTAAACAGACTTTGTAAGAGTTCTGTGTACTCCAGATTTGTGCACAGGTGTGGTATGACACTCAATGGACATCCAGATATGTCTGGGCCAAATTCATTTTTGTCCCATGGTAAATTCCTCATGTGCTATATTTATATATTTATAAAAGAGAAAAGAGAAGCATAATCATTGCAATTTTATTTTAACTGATGCAATACACCCTAAACATGGCAATTTAGATAACTGGGGGTTGTCTAGGTATATCCAATCTTTTAGCTATTTTATTTCATAATAATTTGTCTAATTTATGCAGTTTAGTTATTTTGCATATGCAATCTTCATTTATGTGTTTATTACTATGTGGAGCAGATAGATTCAAGTTGGTCTCCTCATTGATTTTACATATATGGAATTTTACAGTGTTGTTGTGCCAAATGCATGGCTTCTGATCCGTCCCTAGTGACGGACCAGAAGCCCTAGTGAGAACGAAACGTAAATCTTAACATAGGGCAGTGGCCTCAGAAGTCTGGGCAAGTGAGGGGAGATGTTTTCCATGCACTCGCACAAAAATCGGAATCCAGTATCGGATCCCCTTCGAAGCCCTAAATGCAGCACCAGCAGAAGTCCGGATCAGGTCAGATGTTTTTAGTGATAACAGACCATTCGCACTAACTATGGAATCGGGGTTAGCTTTCATTAGAGGTGCGTGTATATTGTTGTAATTGTTTTTGTTTGCCTTCAACTACTTTTAATGTAAAACAACACACAACTAAGCATGAGACCCTTGATCCCTGAAAGGACAATGTTCATGGATAAATTGCAGTTAGGAAATAATGTTACATTTATTTACCTTATTCACATGGACTTTATAAGACTCTTCCACCTTCCTCAGTTCCTGCTCCTAATTTTACTCAGGCTTGAGTCCCTTTGTCGGTAAGGCTGTAAGGCGGTGAGTTCCTGTGTCGGTAAGGCTGTAAGGCGGTAAGTCCCGGTGTCGTTAAGGCTGTAAGGCGGTGAGTCCCTATGTTGGTAAGGCTGTAAGGTGGTAAATCCCAAGTCAGTAAGGCTATAAGCGGTAAGTTCTTGTGTTGGTAATGCTCTAAGGCGGTGATTCCCTGTGTCGGTAATGCTCTAAGGCGGTGAGTTCCTGTGTCGGTAAGGCTGAAAGGTGGTAAAAACCCTGTCTCGATAAGGCTGTAAGGCTGTGAGTCCCTGTGTTGGTAAGGCTGTAAGGCGGTGAGTCCCTGTGTTGGTAAGGCTGTAAGGCGGTGAGTCCCTGTGTTGGTAAGGCTGTAAGGTGGTGAGTCCATGTGTTGGTAAAGCTGTAAGGCGGTGAGTCCCTGTGTTGGTAAGGCTGTAAGGCGGTGAGTCCCTGTGTTGGTAAGGCTGTAAGTCCCTGTGTTGGTAAGGCTGTAAGGCGGTGAGTCCCTGTGTTGGTGAGAATTGTTGATTTGCTTTCACTTACTTTTACCTAATTATTTTACCAAATGTGTAAATGAAAAGCCCATTGGCAACACAAAAAAGGAACTGTATGTATGCTGGATATAGAAGACTTTTTGTCCTTGGTTGGACATACAAGAGGAGTAAGCCACTAGGACTGGAAAGACAAAGTACATGCTAAGAAAAATGTGTCACACTTATCACCACAGTTTCTTCTGCTTCTGCTTCTAGTTACTTAGCTTCTTTTGAAGTAAGTGGGACAAAACCTCGGTAAGCTGGTTTATGTAATGGATCCTCCACTGAATGAGGCCTAAAACTTCTAAATGAGCCATCGGACAGCAGGCTTAATAATCTTTTCCTATGACCCCTGTTTCCAAAACGAGGCAAGCATTGTTTCATAATTTAGTTTAATAGTAGCAACAACACCACAAGATTCATGATAGAATTAGCTCTACAAAACATTCTGTTTTTGCGTTTAGTTTTTAAGTCCTTTAATCCATTTAACATATGAAATATTTCTAATTGTTATTTTAAAATAAGTAGGAAATAAACCCGAGACTGAAAAATCTCCATGATTATTAGATATTTGCTTACTGTATAGAATCCAATATACTACAGCCATCTCTAAGATGAATACAATAATTTAAGCCTTAAGTTCTTCATGGCAACATCTACACATTTTAAACTGCTGGAATGACAAACTAAGTTTATTTATATTCCTACTGCAATACATCCACCGTCAGCTTTAAGGCACTATATTCATACAACTATTCCATGTCTATTTCACACACAAACTCTTACATCCTTTCTAAAAGAAAGGATACAAATATAAATGCAATGCTTTTATGTCTAATGTCTAATTATCGGAGAGAGGTAGACACTAATGCCTTCCTGCGTTTTAAAAGTACTCATTATAAACCTTGGAACACCAATATCTCTAGGGGTCAGTATATACGTAATCGTAGAAAGTGTACTGTAAGGGAGTAATTCTTATCTCAGGCTAAGGTCTTTACAGAAATCTTTGTGAAGAGGTGATATCAAAATCATGGATAGATCTACTAGATCTACTCTTCTCCATCCCATCGCCAGGAAAGAAAGAGAGGACTGGATCCGGACCCCCGCATATGATCCGTACATGCGGGGGTCTGGCCATCCACACAACAGAGGGGAGGGAACTCCCCCTGCCAATCCCCTCTCTTGTGCGTAACAAGTGTAAGTTATGCTGCTATAAGGTCCGTCCGACCGCTGATCTACTCGTATGTGGGTGGTGACACCTACGCAGTACAATTAACATGCTACTCTCTGCCCACCTTAGTGGGCGGAGGGGAAGCACAGCCCCTTTGAGCTGAAATGCCCTCGTATGGAACTAAGCTTTACATGCTTTCATTTTATTGTTTTGTGGTGTGCATGTTTTTTAGCAGTATAAAAGTAAATATTTATATTTAACAGTATTATACTCTGTTCTGGTATCTGTTTTTATATTTTGCATATGGGAACAACGAACAGCACAAGCTATTTAAAAGGCAATCCTACAAGACATTATTTGGTATTCAGATGAGTTATCTATGTACGGCAACCTACCTCATTGAATTCATTGAATTGATTTAAAAAGGTGGAGGTTATTTCACCTATTATTTGACCTGTTTTTACAAGGGTGTCATTTTGACGAAATATCGCTACACTTAGTTTTGCCTTTTTATTCTCTTCTTTTTTCCCCCACCACCTAACCCTTTCTCTGGAGTAATATAATGACACTTCTTATCAACACTGAAGATATTTGGATCTCAGTATCCAGGCGCTATTTCTGCTATCACTACATGAATTTTGATCTACCATAAAGGCTCTATACATCAAGAAGCCCACTGCTGGAATAAGCTGCCCTGCTTAATATCAGTAGTAATAGGTGTCCATCCACTTAAGTGTTATCTACACAGTGAGGCACTGGGATCACTTTTTTTTTAGAAGAAAAACAAATTATTTATAAAAATGACTGTATGTTGTTGCAGGATAATTTAATGATAATCCAGATAATCTAGAAGAATTTAGAATTTTAAAGGTTTTAGGCCGAAGCTAGCTAGAGTCAAAAAGTGATCCCATGCATTGTTAAATAGGCTCAGCCAAAATAGCTGGCTTTTATAACCATGAATAAATGTGAATAAATATATAGAAAAACAATGCCAGACATGTAATTTTGCTGATAATGGAACTTCCAGACTTAATAATGCCAGCTGATTTACATACGCAGCATGCATAAATCTGGCTGTGGGAACGCACTGTGCATGTGCGTGGCAGATGTTACTCATTGTAACTCTGATCATACATAACTTGTACGTAACTCCGTACGATAGGACGTGACATCCCTATGCAAGTCGAATATACGCATTGGGTTGGATGGAGGGAGGCATTTAAATTATACAATATGAGGAGTGCCAGAGAGAGTGCATTATCCTTAGTAGCTTAGGTACGCATGTGTATGTAAAACAACCTTATGTCTTGATCAGGCCCTTTATTTGTTACAAACTTAAGAGAAATTTCAAATGAAACAATATATTAACTGTAACGACTGTGGCATTAAATATAAGGGGAGAACAATCAGGCTCTTAAAAGACGTTTCATAGAAAATAGGGACAATTAAAAACAACATAGTGCCTCAAAACAATTTGAGGATAAGAACGATGATGATCTGAAAGGCCTTCGAGTGTTTGGGGTGGAACATGTCCCTCCTACTGATAAGGGAATAATGATAACATTTTATGTTAAAAAGAAATGTTCTGGATTCTTCTGTTGGGCACATTGGAACCAGTGGGACTTAATGCATTGTATCCGGCAGTCTCCTACTTTGTGTCTCTGGTAGGCCACACCTAGGAGCGGATCCTCACTGTTGAACATGACATCATCATCGCATTCCAATAGTGTCAGTGCGGAACCAGTGCAGAGGAGCCAGAAGAATGAAGACAGAGGAGAGGGCAGTGTAATGTAGGGGTGACAATGTAATGAAATGTGATGATGAAGAAGCGGCAGTGTGATAAAGTGGCAACAAAGAGTCACTAGGGAAAGCTCCATCATTTCACTTACCTTGGGGCAACTGGGATGTTAGCCAGCAACCTAGGTCCAGATTTTCCTAAGCTGGGGATATTGAAAGAGTGGAGAGTGTGCCAATAGCAACCAATCACATTCTAGACCTTATTTAACTATTGCATTCTAGAGAATATCAGCTAGAATCTGACTAGTGACTGGTTGCTATGGGCAAACTCTCCACTCTTTCAAAACCCACAGCTTAGTAAATCTGGACACTAGTGTCTCAAGCCAATAAGAACCTGGATGGGATTTAATTTGTTAGTTTAGTTGTTAAGCACCATTACTCTGACTATTTCAGCTGCATTTCTTTTATCTAGTGTACTGGGACACTACATAGAACAGTCAGCTCTATATGTGAGATATTTTATGATTATTTTGGACAATGAACAGTTTTATACTTTTCTTTTTTTTCTGAGTATCTTTTGCATTGTTGGTATAATTTATTTTGTGATTGAATTGCTTGGTATGTTATATGCTGTGGCGACCTCTGTTTGTTAATTTTTAATCATTTATTTTTGTCCTTTTGTGTGTCTTCCTATCGCAGCTTATTTTTCCTTTTTCCTTTTGTAAGGTTTATGTAGTTTAAAGATCTTTTTTTTAATTTTTTTGGCAGAAAATAAATTAGAATAATGTTTGAAAAAATTCAATATATCTGAGAGAAAAAGCATTGCCATTGCCCAAGCCTTTATATACCATGTTGTGTTACTGGGGAACGACACACTATAACACTTCATGGAGGAGGAATGACATCATATGAAGATTGTTATTCTGAAGAGGTCATGCCATTAGTAATGCATAAAATCATGAAAGACATTAAAAGAATATTTAAGCAAAAACCTTGACAGAAAGTTGTTTAAATACAAACTATAAATACATACCACAGCATTGTGATGTTATTCAGTTTCAAATATATATACTCTGTTAACCTGCATACAATTTCATTATCAGGACTGATCCATAGTTTTGTGTAACAGAAAAACGAGGGCTACACATTAATTTAATTTTTTTACCTACAGGGGAAATACTTAAGTTATATAAGGTTGGGTTAAGGGGAGGAGCTAGGCAGCTTCTGGGCCCCATAGCATTTTTCTGGAGGGGCCCAGGAGATGCAACTCTGCACTTCAGCCCCCTTTCTACTGCTCTGCTCTGAAAAGAAGAGTGGAGACATCTTTTGTGCTTGCCCATTAGTGCCCAATTGGCTTCTCCTCTGTCTTAACAATATGGAGCAAGGTCAATAGTGGATGCAGGGGAAGAGGTCACTTTGGGCTATCTCACCTCTGTGATCCATAGTTGTAACCCCCACACCAACACCCACTATTTTTTCCCCCTTGTTGTTTCCAGGAATTTGATTTCAGCCATTTTCCATGCATTCAGGTGTTACCT
The DNA here is from genome assembly GCA_011038615.1 of Limnodynastes dumerilii. Classification (NCBI taxonomy): domain Eukaryota; kingdom Metazoa; phylum Chordata; class Amphibia; order Anura; family Limnodynastidae; genus Limnodynastes; species Limnodynastes dumerilii. The sequence goes on along the minus strand of WWET01001770.1, from coordinate 159,303 downwards.
GATTGGATCACATTGGGACCTAGCCAGACTTAGGTGGAATGATGCTTCTGACAACTTCTAATAGAGGTTTGCAATCCTAATGTATGTGTTTCCTTTCGATTCATACCTTCCCTATAGCCACCATTTTCCATGTGCAGTCAAAAGGACAGGTTGAGTCTGGCTATCAAGGGCCGTATTGAGACCTCCGGCCGCATTGCATATGCGGCCGGAGTTTACCGATATGAACTACTGCACATGCGCAGTAATTTCGTTACGACATCTACGTTACTTTTTGCAATGTAGATTGCGTATACGCGGTCTTTAAGACTGCATATACGCAATCTACATTGCAAAAAGGTCTGAATACGGCCAAATCTCTAACAATAAGAATGAAAGGATTAACTTGCAAAGTAAATGATACGTGTGACCCAACAATTGCAAATTACTCTGGATCTGATCACAAAATGATTGGCCCTCTGACCAATTTACTATATAAGTTTAGGAGATTAGGGTTTATTCTATATATAGCAAACATCTAAGAATGTTAAACCTTGAATAAATAAATAAATAAGTTAACAAACATCTATGAAATATGTCTTCTTCAAACACAGTCTAATTTTTTTTTATTTTTTAGTTCCCAGTGTACACCCCAAGGACTGGATTAGGGGATTAGGGCCAGGTACAATATTTATGACCTCCACCTTTCTTTTCTGAAAGACCAATCACAAGTGTTCCATGATGGAACTTCAGTGATTGGTCTTCCAGAAGTTCCATTTTGGAACTTTATTAATTGGTCTCCCAGAAATTTCCACGATGTAAGTTCAGTGATTGGGCTCCCAGAAGTTCCATAATGTAACTCAGAGGGCTCTGAGGGGTCAGGGAACCTCTGTGACATAGCCTCATGTACTTAATGAGGAATATGCCACTATCTCTTTTTGCTATTAATTCATTTCCATTAACTTTGAGACTCTTTATAATCCGGTCTCAAAAATTTGAATATTGAAGCATTTACTGAAGTATCATCTATATGATATTAATCAAAACACCTCCAAGTAATAGTGCTCAACTTTGTCCATCAAAAAAGTTATACAAATAAGTGAATTATTTTATTGTTGAATATATTATCAGTATATTAATTTAAAAAAAAATGTCTTAGTGTTTTATGTCAATAATACATATAAAGTAGACTGAATGTATTATGGCATGTTTTTTTATATATATATAAAAAGTCTGTATTTACAGAAATACGTTATATTAATTTATTTATACAATTTAAACATTTGAAAGCTGTGCCATATTCAATTTTGTTTTTTACAAAAATAAATATTGTGTTGCATCAGCCATTATTTTGTCATCTACAGCATGCCATGTTTTGCAAGTACTTTCATTTAAAAGATTCTGAAAGAAAACATTGTAATTGCTCTTGTCTTAAAAAACTACAGAGCTGCCTTCTGCCAGCAGTCTTCCAAACTCCTCTGCAACGTCTGTCCTGACATTCTCGGCAATGGCATTTTTCAAAACAGAGCTGACATATTGTGATAATTTGGTGTCCACAAAGAAGACAAATCTACACGCACAGTAGTCACTACCATCTAGTTATTTTCTCTACTGTGTTAAATCAGAACATCCAGTCTCTGAACCAGCAATCTTATTTATTCCATAGCTTTCACTGTACAAAAAATAAAAAAAAAACTGAAATAAGGTCACACACATTTTGAATACTCCCCAGTTAATAATTTTTTTTCAGAATGGGTGAGTATTCCGATTCGCATACTCACTCATTCTCATTCAGAAATACTGCCATTGCCGATATCCCTCCGCCGCTGCTATGACAGACCGCGGGGAAAGCTGAGTAACCTTTCCAGGGTGCGGGGTAAGGAGGGTTAGGGTCAGACTGCAGGGGAGGGAGGGTTAGTGTCAGGCTGCGGGAGATGGTGGGTTAGGGTCAGGCTGTCAGGAAGAGAGGATTAGGGTCAGGCTATGGGGAAGGGAGGGTTAGGTTTAGTGTAATGAGAGGGGAGGGTTAGGGTTAGAATTAGGGAAAGGATTAGGGTCTTTTTTTACTTATTTTTCGGTGCTCAGTGCACCGTGGATCGATTGCAATGCCTCCTCGAGGAGGAAACGGCTCTATCGAAATAGGGCCGTTCTAAGCGGGGACCCATACCCAAAAAAGACAACTATTGACCATAAACGGGACCGGTCCCTAACCTTCCCAAATAGGGTGTTTTCTGATCACCAGTATGGATTTAGATCTTCTGGACACAGTCCTCTGTAGTGGGATTGTGTAGTCTGATGGGGTGGGATATAGACTTCCTCCCAAGGACAGTGGCTGTTGCAGCACCCTCCCTGACAGTTTAGTACATTGACAAAACTGATTCCCAAGAGAAACTTTCTATTTGCCGAGGTTTTCGAACAATGGGCCTGATCCAGACCTACGCTCATGAAACGCTCATGTGCGTAGAGTATTTACGCCAGCGTACCTACGATGCACTCCGCTCGGCACTCCCCTTGGTCGTACTTAGTTTTGACTTCTTACACTCAGCAAACCCTACCCTAACTTTTCTATTTGTTACCGCGGGCATCCATAAGCTCATTGCACGACGCTTAGCACACCCATGCTGTATGATTTAAATGCCTAAACTCACCCTTGGTTCATAATTACGGATTTTGAATGCCAGGCACGCCCCCTCCAGCATTGTTACTAAGCAGGTACGCTCAAGGCCAATACGCTCATTTTCTCAGACAGTAACATAAGCGTAACATCAGACCTGTGACAGCTGTCACTCGGGACTCACTCCTAGTAGTTAGAATAACATTTTTAAATTACATGATGCTAATTCTGGGAGCAGTGGCCAAATATAAGGAGTCTACCTGGAATTCCAGAAGAGTCAGAAACAATGACATTTCCAGCTTGTTGGCACTCTGAATCCTCCCTATAATGTTCTCGCCACTTTGCATCAAGGTTTCCCTAAACTTTTGCCATTTTAAAATGTTGCATCTTCCAGTGAGCACCTTTAATAGTTATATAGCTGAAAGTGTTTACTACCATTTTGACATATTGTTGAGTAACTTGTAAAACCTGCTTCCTACATCATAAATGTCAGTCTGAACCTAAGCAGAGACTGCGAGTCAGATGGAAGTTATGTGTTAGCAGATGCAGAAATGACGCTCTTATTGGTAGTTTGATTTGTATCTCCCCATGCAGTGACAGAGTGTGTAATCCTGTGGGGAAGCTGTATGTCTACTGCATAGTGAAATCTGTATCGCATACTTAAAGCTTTGTTTCATCAGCAGTAAACACAGAATGTGACCTGGACAAATTCACCAGACTTCACAGCTTTGCAATGCTGAATATAAATAAAAGCTGAAAACTGTATAAATAAACACAATGGGCCTGATCTAGATCTTGTTAAGTGCATGAACTTAGTTACACCTGGGCTAAACCATGTTGATTGCAGGGGGGTCATATTTCATCTGCTGCAAACAGTTTTAGAGTAGAGAGGTGATGTTTCCTATCCCAAGTCCAAATAACAGTGTGATAGTAAAGCTGGTCAGTATCTGTGTGCAGTAAGCAATTTAAAGATATATCCCTGCATGCAAAGAATACAATTAACTTGACTCCCCCTGAATTCAACATGGTTTAGCCCAGGTGTAACTAAGTTAATGCACTTAACAAGGTCTGGATCCAGCCCAATGGGCCTGACCAAGAACTGAATGCAAAACTAAACACTTCCTGCAATCTGAAAAGCCACACACAACTTATTAAAGGTTTACATGTGATCCAGCTCTGAATACCTAAGCAAGTAAGAAAGGTTGTGCACGGACACAGTACAGCCAATCACAATGCAGCTACATTCCCAAATACATTTACTAGCCCCAGCAATCCAAAGGAAATAGCAGGGTACTATACTGTAATATTTAGAGTAAATGTTGGTTATGCTTTGTGAGAGCTCTTCATTGACAATGTGACTGTAGCAAAAATATAGTCATGAATTTATGATTTTTCATTGCACAATAAGTGGGCTTTTTTTACTTGGCCTATACAGAGTTTAGGAGCAATGTAAAAACAGATGCAACCTGAGCAAAACCATATTGTAATATGAGGAAAAAATACTTTTGCACACGGATCTTACATACAACATAGCCAGTGCCATATATACTTGGTTTTAACACCAGTGGCCTATACACAAAATAAAGTGCACACCAGTAGCCTCAATACACATTGCAGAGAGCAAACCTGTGAGAATACAGAGAACACACCACTGACCTATATACACAATATAAAGAGCATATAAATAACCGCTATGCACAAAACAGAGCACACATAGCTGTCACAGTATTGTGCATAGTGGTTACTGATGTGCTCTTTATATTGTATATAGGTCAATGGTGTGTTCTCTGTATTGTGTATAGTGGTTACTGATGTGCTCTTTATATTGTATATAGGTCACTGGTGTGCTCTCTGTATTGTGCGTAGCGGTTACTGATGTGCTCTTTATATTGTATATAGGTCACTGGTGTGTTCTTTGTATTGTGTATAGTGTTTACTGATGTGCTCTTTATATTGTATATAGGTCCTAAATGTTTGAATCGTGTACAGCAATGCCATTTTATACTGCAAGATTAAATAATCTCTTGGACGTCTATTTTGAAGATTGTTATTGTTGCTCTTAAAAAGAATGGCTGACATCATTAAATGTAACTGTATTGTACATAATAATGCCCTAAATTTGTATGCTTGATAGCATTCGTTTACATAGATTGTTTTATAATAGGCTTACTATACCCACTCAGATTAAAAGAGCATGCTTCTAGCATTGATTCATTGCTACATTTAGGCTGACATGTTGTTTTTGTACTTTTATCCATACTAATGCATTTAATTTGCCACTGGGAAATAATTGAAAATTATCTAGACACAGAAAAATATCAAAATGTTACTGCTAAAATAGGCAACAAAATATAATAACTCCACAATTTTCAATCACTATATAGAAAAAGCGTTGCTGGATCCTGCTGCGAAGGCTCGCATTGCGAATTAGGAGCAGCAGAAAGCTGTTTTTCGGGTGTTTCTATTTCGAGGGGCGTGATTCTCATACTCACCCATTCACTTTCGGAAGCGTCGCCACTGGGGACTTAGGGTTAGCCTGCGTGGGGGGAGACTTAGGGTTGGGCTGTGGGAGGGACTTAGGGTTAGGCTGTGGGGGGGGAGGACTTAGGGTTAGGCTGTGGGGTGGGGGGTGAGACTTAGGGTTTGGGTTAGGGAGCGGGTTGGGGGAAATTCACCAGGAAACTCACCTGCATAAGCAATCGATATCTCAGCTAGTTCGGAACTGGCTGGGAGTGAACAGCCCTTCAAAATAGGGCCATTCGCTACAGGGACCCACACTCAGAAAAAAGGAATGGTGGATCCAGACTCAGCTACATTTATTTAAAAAAGCAAGCTATAAAGAAAATACTGCCTCTCTCTTATTCTCTTCCTTACAATATACTCTTTCCTGTTATTAAGTTGTTTACAACTTAAACAACTAAACTACTCTATATTTCTTTTGGCTACTTTAAACTGAGAAAGTTTGGATTCCCTGTTGTTTCCCTATTGATTTCTCAGATTTACATTTCCTAACATTGGGCTGTATCCGGAGATACTGTAGTATTTCTGTGAGCTCGGATCAAATAGTGACCACTTTATTTATTTTTTGAATTCTCACGTGTTCACACTGACTGATCAGAACACATTGTTACCCATTCACACTTCATACTACCTGCACCTTCTGACATAAGGGCTTGGTTATACATTAAAGGCAATTCCTTTTGATGTGTGCTGATAAAGATTTCCATACATCGGCCATACATGTCTTAAGGTCACATGACTAATGCACCAGTTCATATGATTATGCCACAAACAACAGTGCTCCAAAATGCCCTCTGATTCTTGGTGCCCTTCTCGTATGAATGTATGTTCGCACGTGTGTGTGTGTGTGTGTGTGTGTGTGTGTGTATTTCTTTGCCCAGTTGGGGACAACTGCAGAAAAGGTGCAAGTAAGTACCTGGACAAACCATGTTGCTATGTGAAGGTTATAAATCTACTACTAACTAACTACTACTACTAACTACTTATTTTTGTAACAATACATATAAACTAAAAAAAATGTATTCTATAATGTAAATTAGAGTTAAAGTAGGAAATGATAGATTATTACCAGGCAATATTGTTTCCTTCACTCCTACATGTCAGAACACGTGGGTGAGTAATCCCCTCTGGAGCTAGACAGGAAACAAGAAGACACCGGCCATATATAGCCTAAATATGTCTTCGAACTTCAAAAGCTTAAATAGATAACTTAAACATTTTAACACAAACAACAACCCAACTAACCACCTGGGCTGGGCAGTGTGTGCTGACATGTAGGAGTAGAGGAAACAATATTACCAGGTAATAATCTATCATTTCCTCTGCCTCCTGTCATGTCAGCACACGTGGGCCATACCCAAGCAGTTTAGGTCACTGGGTGGGCATTGTATTTGCCTTACATTTCGGGTTTAACATAATAATAATTAACATCAATGAACCTTAATGATAAAACAAAGAATAATTAGCTGGCTATAACATTCTATATAGGTGCACTAAGCACTCACCTTCCAAAGCTTCCCTCAGCTGAGGACATGGGGCCGTATACAGAACTCCGGCCTCATTGCATATAAGGCTGAAGTTTTCCACTATGATGTACTGCGCATGCGCAGTAATTTTGAAACGTAATCTACGTTGCATGTTGCAGTGGCCTCAGGTGGCTTTTTTCCCAGGTTACTAGTTCCAATGCTGTTGACATAAGTCCTAGCATTTTCAGACACTCTCCGGCTGTGACCTTGCTTTGATGAGCTAGGTTTGCTGTTGTTGTCCGTAGTTTCTCTAGCCGTTCTTGGGAGAGAGACATGGTCATCCTTGTAGTGTCTATCATGACTCCTAGATACTTCAGGTGTATCTGTGGTTCTAGCTGGCTATTCCTTTCATTCACTAGCCATCCAAACTGCCGTAAGGTCTGTATTACCCTTTGCGTGTGATCCACACATTGTTGTCTTGATGATGCCACGATTAGAATATCAGAATGTCGGCAATTCCCTCTAGCCTTAGATGTTCTATTACTACCACTAGAACCTTTGAGAAGGTTCTTGGCGAGGTTGCCAGCCTGAATGGTAATGCCGTGAACTGGTAGCTGCTGAAAATCATAAACCATAGATACTTTTGGTGTTGCCTTGCAATGGGTACATGCAGGTAAGCGTCCTTGAAGTCGACCGATGTTAGGAACATCCCCCTTTCTAGATTTAGCAGGACTGACCTCACCGACTCCATCTTGAATCTTTTTAGATGAATATGCTTGTTGAGGTTTCTTAGATCTAGAATTGTCCAAAAAATCCCTGTCGTCTTTTGAACCACAAAGAAGCGGGAATAAAAGCCTTGGTACTGCTGCTCCCTTGGCACTTCTACCACTACCTGCTGTTGTAGCATCTGTTGCAGGCTGCTTCTTAATGCGCAAGTTTCTTCCACTTGACGAGGGGTTGTTGACCAATTTGTCCAATGTTGATACTTCCCAGACCTTGATGAATCTCGACAGTCTACCTCCTACCAGCTCCATGGGGCTGGCGCCTCTGGCATTATTGGGCAAGGTTCTTGAGTGTTAACCTGATGTCTCTACCTCATTGCGTATGAAAATTGTACCGCAAGGAGAAAGACTGTTCTCATCTGTATCCTCTTAAGTGCCTGTATGTTTTTGCCTCCTTATTGTCCGTAAATGCCCCCCTGGGCGATTTGTTCTAAAAGCTCCTTTTCGGTTTCTCTTGAGCCATGATGACTTCCCCCCAGATAATTTTGGACCTGATTCAGATTTAATAACGGCAGGGCACTTACGCACCCAAGTTGCGTAATTGAACTGCCTTCAATGGAGGGCGCATGCGCCCTCCAAATGTTACGCTAGGGTTACACAACGGGGACCCAGGTACTTACACCTACACTCCTAACAAACTCCTCTCTGATTCCAACAGGAAAGAAGAAGACACAGGAAGCTGGTGGTGTGCAGCTATATATGGCCGGTGTCTTCTTGTTTCCTGTCTGGCTCCAGAGAGAATTACTCACCCATGTGTGCTGACATGGCAGGAGGCAGAGGAAATAATACTTCCTTCCCGATTTTCTCCAGGTGCGTCAAGAAGCCACACTAAATATTATGTATTATTATGGTTTGAGAAATATCATTCAGAGACAAAATGTAATACTGTTAAATTTATGTTATACTCCCATGCACACATTTTCCATGCTAGATAGAGATCGTGCACTGTCGAGATTAATAGTTATTATTCTTCCCTCCACCTTCTGCACTTGTGACAGTTTTCATAGATCTTGCAATGGAAACAAAACTGAAACCTGAACTGCTCCATTGTACATTAAAAATGTTCTTACTGTACAGATCAAATACAATCTATTATTAATGCATAAATTCATAAGGTTGTCCAAAATGAAATATTTTGCTCAGAAGAGAATTTGATTTTACTGTCTCTGACTAATCTTGTGAAGTACAGAACAATTTTCAGACTTGATGTATACATACACCTGTAAGTCATTCCAGATTCCTTCACTGTGTGAGTAATGGTCTGCATTGTATACAATTAGATTATTAAAGCAGACATTTCACAGAATAGGATGTTCTTTAATGCATATTGAATATGTGGGCGCAAGCCAATCATTTGTAAAGGGTAAGTGTTAACACAATTTTGAAAACTGGAATAATATAACTGACCCACATTTATCCTCGAAGAGAATTATTCAGCATTATAGCACAAAAAAACATCATTTTAAAAAAGAATAAAAGCCCTTTTAATATAGTCTTTTACACATACAGTATTTCTAATGTGTTGCAGGAACACAAATATATTAATTAAATAAATTAGTATCCATAATTTATTCACATATTACTTTTTAACCAACTTTCATTGGTATTATTATTAACAAGAAGTTAGACTGCAAACCCTTATCTACAATGTATACATTATAAGTTTGCAGCAGTCAGGGAATGTATGATGTCCGCTGCAAGGAGAGAGGTTAGTGGTTTGGCCTCCCTGATGATTAGGTATTGCAGACTTGCTATTGCAGGATGCATATGTCACTGTCAACAATACATAGCAAACCCTTAAAAACCCAACAGAATTGCCTGCCTTCAAGGGAGGTAGGGAAAATCCTGAGAAACAAGGGGACCTTGACCCTGATGACCTATAAAGGCTTCACAACCAGCACAAGGCCCGATTTAATATTATTCTTATTATCGCTTATTGATATAGCACCACAAACGATCCGCAGTGCTTTACAGAGAATATTTCCCATTCATATCAGTCCCTGTCCCATTGGAGCTACAAACTAAGTTGCTTAACACATAAGGCAAAGGCAAAAGATGAGATTCAGACCTGTGTGTTTTCAAAACTCATGGAGGTCTGGCAGTCCACACGGAGAAGGGGAGTGAACTCTCTTGACACCGGCCCTCTCTCGTGCAGTTATGGAAGCAGTTACACTGCCGTAACCCCGCCTTAAGTCAACTGTGCAGAAACAGCCGCTGCTCCGCACAGAAATGGTAAACCCAGCCCACCTTCCTTACTTTAGGCAAGCGGAAGGGATGAGCCGCCCTGTTGGACAGATCTCCTGGCATACGGAACTTAATGGAGGTCCATTGAGGAACATCTGGCATCTGCAAGATGGTATAACTGTGGTTTAACCAGGGTTGCCGACTCTCCCGGAATGTCCGGGAGACTCCCGAAATTCAGGCAGTACTCCCGGTATCCCGGGAGAGCCAGCAAATCTCCCGCAAGTGACTTGAGGCCCGTGGTTTCACTGAAACCACAGCCTCAAGTCCTGCCCCCCTGCCTAGCAACACTAGTATACTAGTGTTGCTAGGCACAGGAAGGGACTTGATGACGCAATCTGCGACATCAAGCCCCGTCCCGACCCCTATTTAAAGTAAAAACGGGTCTGTATGAACCAGGGGGCGGAGCCTAATGACGTGATTTGCATAACCCGCGTCATTAAGCCCCACCCCCTGCATGCGTCGCTAGCTTCTCTCCGGTAATTCCCGGAGGGAAGCTGCTAAATGTCGGCAACCATGGGTTTAACTGTGTTTTATGACATGTACCCTCCTGTCTGGAAATGGCTGCTTTCCTACTTCAAGTTGTGCTGTATAATTTTATTAGATTGTCTTCTGTCCAAAGCTGTAATTAAACAAATAATTTCTAAAAATGTTGATACTTTTAGAGACAATTTTGAGTTATTAAATAAACTTTCAACTTTACAAATAGATTTAAATGTATTGCCATGAGGCACAGTATTTCCATCTTAAACCCAACATCCCCTGTGTCTGAAATATGTAAGGAAAATATTTGATTCATATATTAGTTGAACCTCATTTACACTATTTTAATTTTGTGTTGTTTTCCTGATGCTTCTGTTTTGGCCAATATTTTGCTATTTGCAACCTGTAAAATATGTAATTGAATAACTGAGTAAAGAAAACCTAGACCCTGTACCTCTATTTACAGTGAAACCTTAATTGTTTCCCTTTGAATGCAGCATCCACTGTTTATCAGCACACCATAACATTCAATATAGTAAATTGCCTATTAGAACACTGGTAAAGTAAATTATATTGCAGAAGAAATTAGTTTTGCTCTGCTTGTTCTGGAAGACCTAACCTAATGCAATACTATCGGCTGCTGAAAACTTTTGTATTGTAAAAGTCTTTATAAAAGCCAAATTGGACACCAGCATAACGTTCCCATTCCAGTGCATATCCTATCATTAGTAAATATTTTATTCAATTTTATAAACCTCTCCGACAATAGGAGAAAGGAATGTAAGGTGACAGTGCCCCACAGCAGCCCTTAGCATTTGAGCCTGTTGAATTCTCAAGGTAGCATGATGTGTTGTGAAAATCATGCCAGTCTTAAATACTTATGTATCCAATACATGGAGCAGAATGACTATTGGTGCCAAATAACTGTCAGTCTGGGCTCATTACGGTTTGTAAATCTGACACCATTTTTTTCTGCTGCATTGAATGCACTGTGAACATGGCCGAATACAGAAGTAGTCAGGCAGTGCTTAGGAACCTCCTACAATTTCATCCCCCCTTCTTATCATTTGATTGCAGTATGGTGGGATTTAGAATAAGGAGGAAAAATAAGGAGGAATAAAGAGCTTTATGGGAAATTATGGACTGTATGCCCCAAAATAAAGCTCTTTATTTCTTCCATAATCACACTGGGCCAGATTCAGATCTCTCAAGCTGCTTGTAAAAGTTGGGTGTCTGGAAATAAATGTGCATACCCTGGGCAGAAGTTACGCAATGGATCTCCTTGCATACAGAACTCTGTTCCATATTATAGGATAGGCCTGGCTAAGCTGTGGCTCTCCAGGTGTTATGAAACTACGAGTCCCAGCATGCTTTTGTCAGGTTTCAGCTATGGCTATGAAGTCAAAGGGCCTGATCCAGAGCTACGGCCGCAAGCGAGCGTACGCCCATCGTAAGCGAAAATTCGTGAAAAAAAACGCACTATGCATGTGCAGTATGACAACTTCCAGTCGGCCGAAGGACATGAGCGTACAGCGAGCGAATTTTCAGCGTATTTTTCGCTCAAGGGGCGTGCATTTTTTACGACGATAGTCTGGACGCTCAAGTTACTACACAGAGGCGGGGATAGCCATTTAAATTGTACAGTATGGGCGTGCTAAGCCCAGTACGACCAGCGTATGGGTACGAAAATTCGCACGTACGCTGGAAAATCTTAGGGTAGGGTTCAGCCGGCGTAAGCAGGTACAATCAATGGGAGTGTTATGGGCGTGAAAGTTTTTACGCCCGGACGAACGTACGCTACGCTCGCGGGGTAGTTCTGGATCAGGCCCAAAGTCACAACACCTGTAGAGCCACAGGTTGGCCAGGCCTGTGCTAGGAGATCCATCGAATGGGGCGTTCCTTTACGGAGAACTTAAGGTAGAGTTCTGGAGACGTCAGTGTATGTGAGAGGGGAATGACATGGGAACGTGCACTAAGGTCTAGATCAGGTCCACTCAAATGATCCCCATTATAGACCTCTATACAATAAAGAACCCCGTTTATAAGGATAAAGGATAAGGATCTTCCCTACTTAGTAAATGGGGGGGCTGATCGATGTTACAATATCAACATCATGTGGCAGGTATAGTCTAAGGGCCAGATTCAGACTTAAGTGCTTGTTACGTTTCATCGCATGGCGTATTTACACTAGCGTATTTTCTATGCACTCCCCTCGCTCATACGTACTTTGGCCGTTTTACACTTTCCAAACCCTACCTTAACTTTTCAAAGCGTAACTACTGACGTACGTAATGGATTCACGTATGTAGTGGCCTAACCCGGCCCAGACTGTACAATTTAAATGCCTCCCTCCGCCTACCAAACGTAACTATGGGTGTCATATGGCTGACACGCCCCTTCCTTCGTAGTTACGCCGATAGTACGTACGTTCAGAGTTACGTGGCGAAACATCTGCCGCGTACATGTGCAGTAAATACAAATTGGCCATTTTACGTCAGCGGCTAGCGTGTTTAGTTCTGGATCTACCCCTAAATGATTAATGTACTAATAGGATGGGTACACAATATCCTAAAATCAGGGAGGATGAGGCAGATGTGAATGGGACAGTATAAAATACTAATATATTATTTTCCCTTTTATTGAGGCATGCTAGTCCTTTTTTTTATTCATTTATTTTTTCACAGCTTATACACAAGCTATTTGTGCATTAATAACTGTCTGTATTATTAGTGATATGTAATTTTTCTTACCATGTTGTAGATTTCCACTTCCTGGTTTGTTTATTTTTTGTCTTGAACATATAATACTTATTCTATTTCACTTTATTATAATTGCATATTATGTGCTCACTTATATTGAATTACAAACCTCAACCACCCACGTTGTGAGGTTATATTCTATCCTCACCATCTTCTTCCATGCAGAGCATGACTCGGTCTATTTTATTCCCATGTGTTTGTCACAACCCACACTTTTATCCAATAGTAAAGAATTCCCATTGCGGAGGCTAACATTTTAACATCCAAAATCCTGACACAGCATCTCTGCGGCCAGGACCCTACTTTAAGTATTTCATACTTATCTTTGTGCAGGGGCGGTTTGGCCACAGGACTTACACAGAATTTTCCCAATAGGCCAGCGGGTTCTTGAGGACACGGAACAGTCCACTTTTTTCTTTTAATACTAGGATATTGACACAATGGATAGTGGTCACCAAAATGATGTCTGTATACATCAGAGGTCACTAGGATGCTGTATATGACATTAAGGTTCTTTATTCTGTAATAATTCTGTATAGATATATTTTGACACGTAACTGCAGGGGGTGCAAGGAGAGCGGATGCTACAGGACCTTGGATGAGAGGGGGACTTGTGTCACCTGCTTCACTTGCACTGTAAGCATGCTGTCAGAGTTTGACCACTTAAAACATCACTCAGCCCTCCATGTATGAGAGCTGACCACTGTTTATCTGCATCTCGCAGTCTATTTATAAAAAACGCTCAGCACTTATACATGGAGCACCGAGCGCTGTTTTAAGCAGTCAGCCTCTGATAGCTTCTATCAAGTAGCGGTCCCGCCCCCCTGTGCTACACAGCTCCGCCCATCCAGACCTGGGTCCCGCCTCCTTGCTATGGGGCCCGAGTCTGTCACATTCCACTCCTGAACCTCCTCTATAATTTATCCCAGCCACATGTGGCCTCTTGCAGATTTTTTCTCTAGGGCCACTTTAAGTTTCCAATCCGCCCTTGTCTCTGTACATGTAGAATATTGAATTGTAAAGAAGAGCTTAGCCAAGCCCTTATTGTACAGTTTAAATGGCAATGCCCACCCACTATAGGTAGGCACGTTAGTCAGCAAAATTTCAGCCCTAGGGCCAGGGGCGTTTTAAGTGAGGGAGCCCTTGTGCAGGATTTGTACATGGCCCTCTCCCCCCTTACCTGAGACAGGACTGACCCGATTTGCAAACCTTAGAAGGGGTGGGGCCTAACTGTGCTTAAGCTCCACCCCTTTCTGACCTGCTAATAGGGACAGTCCCACCGCAGGGGAAGGGGGGCTCATTTGGCATCTATTTATTCCCTCCAGAAGATCTTAGAAGGAACAAATAGATCCCTGCCAACTGTGGGTGCAGGATGAATGCCACATGGCCCCCTGTTCAGAGGGGCCCTTGTACACTGCACACCCAGCATCCATTATAGATACACCTATGCCACTACTGTGGAGCATAATTAGCAACAGGTGACACTAATATGAGGTATATATGTGCAGCAGGTTTATTAACTATTTTTAAAGAAAACTGAAACACTTAATAGTTTTTGCAGAATCTATAAAAACTGTGTTTCATGTAAATCTACTTGCACTCTTGGTGCCTTTAATAAGAATAGGCCAAAATTGCTGAACTGAATTCAGATTCCAGGGGTTAGATTGTCCATAGAAACCAATCAGATTCAAGCTCTCACTTTCCTATTACATACTAGAGAATGTCAGCTAGAATCTGATTGGTTGTATGGGAAACATCTCCACTTTTCCTTTCCTGTAGCTTAGTAAATCTGGCCCCCTAGTCTATTTCTGTGTGGTATATTTAATTTTAATAAATTAACAGTGCTTAATCAATATCTTAACTTTGAAGTTAACTATCATCTAAAACCACAATGAATGGCAGAAATTGTAAAATGATTCCATACTTCATGAATATTGATAAAATAGCCAGCATAAAATTGTGCAACCAAATAAAGTTTTTATCCGTGTATTTTCAGGTACTGCTGCAGTGAAATAGCCTCTTGATTTAAATGTTATTAAATGTGACTTCTCATTTGCACCCTAGGTAACAAATCCATCACAAGGTTCTTGAAAGGGATATAAATTTTGTCCGGCTCTTTCAACTAGTCAGGTGATACAAGTCTCAAGGGCTCTAATGCTTATAAACAAAGGGATAAATCTTACTCATATACAGGCTGGCAATACAATTTCTCTGTTATAGGCAAAACTGAGCAGTAAACAAAATCTCCACCTGACAGATCTGTCTCCACATAGACAGAAGGTGTCATAATGTTTAAGAACAAAATACTATTTTACCACAGAACAGCATATGGTATATTGGTGCTTGGTCACAGGTTGGTTGATGGAAGCAGCTTAGTAGTGAGCGTAATGAGGTGTGCAAATTGCAAACTAGTTTAAGTACACACATATCAAATAATTAGTGAATAATTAACGCTTCATATGCGCTTTGGCTGCAACTAGCAACTAAAAATTGTGTAAAAACAAAACTTAACGTGCACTACAATGATTAAAATAAGTGCAGGCCTTCTATAAGAGACTGATTTGCTTTCTGTGTCACAAACTAATTATATATATGGATTATTTTATAGTACAGATTATTACTGCACACCATCTACAGTATCACTACCATATGTATGGTTACAAGAACGGTTACCAGGGCGAGGAGTATAACTATTGGGTGGTGTTCACCAGAGCCCCTGATGGTGAGGATGGACTGGAGCTGCACCCCAACAGCAGGTTGCAGCCCCCAGAACCAAACTCGTATAGGGGAGAGCAGAAAAAGGCCAGACTTACACAGGAGACAGTCAAGGCTAGGCAAGATAGCGTGTAGGTGAGAGGCACAGAACCAGTACAGGACTGGAATACAGATAAATGCAGGTGGAGTGGCACAGAACCAGTACTGGACTGGAATACAGATAAATGCAGCTGGAGTGGTACAGAACCAGTACAGGACTGGAATACGGATAAATGCAGCTGGAGTGGTACAGAACCAGTACAGGACTGGAGTACAGATAAATGTGCAGCTAGAATCACAGTACCAGCGCAAGGCTGGATATAGTTTGTGCAGGTAGAATAAACACAGAGTCTGTGAGCACAGGAGTATAAAAGTGGTGCAGGTGGAAATAGCACAGCGGTTAATCAGTTAAGAAATGGAGTATGTAAGAGATGCAAATGGAGTAAACACAGTGGTTAACCAGTTCAGGACTGGAGTATACAATAGGTGCACGTGGAAACAGCACATGTGCCAGCACAAGGCTGGATATAAACAGACAGTACAAATACAGAGACAGGGGCTTGCACACAACAAACAGCAGGTAACTTTACTCACACCAAGAGCAATGATCAAGGCAAGGCAGGAATCAGGGCACACAGGAGAGACATGGCAGGGAAACAAAGGGCACTCAGAATCATCAGACATTTAGGACAGAAATCCAACAGGCACACAGACAGCAACACTAGAAGCTATGACCAGCAAGGAGGCAATCAGGTGTCAGGTATTTAAGGGGAGAGCCACATCCCCATTGGCTGCTGATTGCACACAGCCAAATACACAGCTAGGGAATCCCAGCTGCGGGGTAATTAGCCAGGATCCCTAGCAAGAAGGAATGCTGCAGGGGAAACTACATTACAAAAACACATTTACACGCTACTGCCATTTGCAGCGTGTAACATGTACATTGCCAAATAGTATTCCAAGCTTCTATGAACGCCTAATGATAATAGTGGGATCAATCCATTAGCCTAATTTTCTAGTTGGGTCAGTTTTGGGTTCTATGGATGCTCACACATCCATGTGACCCTGTTTCTGACAGTATCTGAAAGAGCGGCTGAGTTACAAGTGGGCGTGACTTGATGTTACAATGCACAGTATAGGTGTGCCCTTCTCTGTTTCCAGACCTCCAAATGGCTATCATTGAAGGAGTATTAAGAGGAGGAGGAGTAATGGCTATTGAAGGCTCATTGGTGAGCTGAGAGTGGTTAGCAGTGTGATCACAGGAATACACAGATATCGTGTGCTGTAATTCTCCATACCTATTGTCCGGATCCAGACCTCCGTACTGGTTCCGCACATATGTAAGTCTGATAGCCTGCATGTAAGAGGGAAGTGAACTCCCATGTTACTCCCCTCTCACGAGGCAAATGCTGCAGTACTTACTCTGCCACAGACAAACTTTGATAGACATGCTGGTTGATTGTACCCGTGTTCTGTTCAGACTTAAGATGGAATGCTCTATCAATACAAAATACAGCTTATTTTATACAGTTTTTGGCACACATGCTGGGTGGGTGGAACACTTGCCCTCAGGCCAAAACTGGTGTCACGACGTCTGAAATCTTATATACAATATTTACCTTTAGGATGTATGCATTTCTTACAGACAGGACTTTAATAGAATTTGTTCTATCCTGGACATTTAGAAGTGATGGTATTGACATTTAGAATTGCCTGTATATACATTTAGAATTGGCTGTATGGACATTTAAAAGTGGCAGTATGGCCAATTAGAAGTGGCGGTATGGACAATTGGAAGTGGTGGTATGGACATTTGGAAGTGGCAGTATGGATATTTGGAAGTGGCGGTATAGATATTTGGAAGTGGCGGTATGGATATTTGGAAGTGGCGTTATGGATATTTGGAAGTGGCGGTATGGACATTTAGAAGTGGCAGTATGGATATTTAGAATTGGTGGTATGGACATTTAAAAGTGGCAGTATGGACATTTGGAAGTGGCGATATGGATATTTGGAAGTGGTCGTATGGATATTTAGAAGTGGCAGTATGGACAATTGGAAGTAGCGGTATGGACAATTGGAAGTGGCGTTATAGACAATTGGAAGTGGCAGTATGGACATTTGGAAGTGGCGTTATGGATATTTGGAAGTGGCGGTATGGACATTTGGAAGTGGCGGTATGGACATTTAGAAGTGGCAGTATGGACATTTAGAAGTGGCGGTATGGACAATTGGATGTGGCGGTATGGACAATTGGAAGTGGGTATATGGATATTTGGAAGTGGCGGTATGGATATTTGGAAGTGGCAGTATGGATATTTGGAAGTGGGGGTATGGATATTTGGAAGTGGCAGTATGGATATTTAAAATTCGTGGTATGGATATTTGGAAATGGCGGTGTGGACATTTGGAAGTGGCAGTATGGATATTTAGAATTGGTGGTATGGATATTTGAAGTGTCAGTATGGACATTTAGAAGTGGCGGTGTGAATATTTGGAAGTGGCGGTTTGGATATTTAGAAGTGGTGGTATGGATATTTGGAAATGGTGGTATGGATATTTAGAAGTGGTGGTATGGATATTTGAAAGTGGCAGTATGGATATTTATGGACCGTCTATGCCCTCTAATATATGTTGTTTGCAACATTCACTATTAAAATTGTAATCTTTTTTCCCGGATGACATTAAAGATCTGATTGTAGCATGCGGCTTGTCAGAAAATAATTCAATATTTACTTTAGCAGGTCTATGATGGATGGAGACCTTCACAGAGTAAATACATGCCATTGTTACTAGATCATTTTCAGCTGTATGGTTTATGTGCCGAAAATGTGGCTTCTATGGGGGCAGGGGGAACACTGAACACACAGCCACAATGCTTTCACAGTGTTTATGCTTGAACCAATGCCACATTTTGCTGTAAAAAGGAGTGGGGCTTCCTCTCTGCACATGTGTTACAGGGGTCTAATGCAGACCAGGAGGACAGAAGGACAACCTTAGGTACCCACAAAAAATTTCTATGGGGTCTGTTAGCCTCAAGCTCCACCCCTGAAGTCTAATCTTTATTGCTGTCAACTTCCACCCTGCTGTATATTGTGACCCCCAGGGGTGGGCTGGGCCATACTCTTTTAGAAATGATTCAATACCTTTTAAAGTAATAAGGATATAATTTAAATAGACAAAGTATTGTACTCTGGGGTTTCTGGGTGCAGGTGAAAGGGGTAAAAAAATTGTTTATGTAAACAATTTAGATAAATTTATCATTTATAAACTCTGAACAAATATCTTATACATTAGATTAGATCAGGATACACCAAACGCAACATCTTTACTATAATATAAGCCATAGGATGCAGTGGCGTATCTACCATGGGTGCAGAGTGTGCAGTGCACACGGGCCCCTGCAGACAAGGGGCCGCCCGTGGCACTCACCCTGCACCCTCCCAATCCCACCTATATCTATACACACGGTGACGGTCCCCACCAGCCTGCCGTTCCCAACAGTGCACTGCGCGCGGGTGTCACATGGGGATGTCAGGCGTGCGTGCACTGCGCAGCCTAACGCTCCTCTTCTGTTTGCAGAGCGTGCGGCTGAGCAGTGCACGCACGCCTGACATCCACACGTGACGCCCGCGCGCTGTGCACTGTTGGGAACGGTAGGCTGGTGGGGACCGTCACTGTGTGTATAGATATAGATGGGGTTGTGGAGAAGAAGAGGGGGGACCGTCTGGGGATAGGGGGGGGCTTCATTTCTAAAAACACCCCTGCAAAGACAGTAAGGTATTGTAGAAGAGTCTGGAAAATAAACATGAATTAACAAGATTTAAAAACTGTGGAAGTTGGACCGTCACGTTGTGTATAATATAGATGGGGATGGGAGGGAGAAGAGAGGGGGCCCATCTGGGGAGAGGGGGCCCATCTGGGGGGTCTGCACACGGGCCCCTTCATATCTAGAAACGCCCCTGATAGGATGCTAACCTAATGCTATTTTACTAGCTCTGACTTATAACTTATAACTTTACCTCTTGTCCACACGGCATTGCATTTATTTAAAAGCTTTCAAGGATCTCATGCTGAGCTATATGACACGGAGAAAGCTTAGCTGCTGCTTGCTGATGCAGTATTTGATCTTGATGCCTCTTTGATGTTCTTACCCAACAAAATGGACATTGTGAACCGTATTCACAGTTAGGAGTCAGTTAGGTTACAGTTCCACACCTAACTTGCTCATTCAGCCCCTAAACCCCCTTAAGAGTGCCAAAGGGCTACCTTAACTAACCGTTCTTAAGAAGGAAACTACACACGAAGAATGCCTCTCCTCGCCTTCCCCCGCCCTCCCTGGTTAATCTAAATCTCTCCCCCCTCCCACTTCTAACAAAACACTCCCCAAGGTGGCAGGAGCACGCCTTTTTCTTCCTAAACTACTCCGTGCAGTCTTTAAAAACCATACGGAGGCAATCTAGGTACCTAATTGGTATGTAGATTGCATCAATGTACTATGCACAGTAGTTAAATACTGAACTTCCCCTGTCACTCCCCTCTCTCGTGCAGAGATTGTTCCATAAGGTGCATAACTACCTAATCCCTCTCCTACTGTACAATATAGGGGAAGCATGGCCCTTTTTTTTGCAATTAAGAATTAAGTGTTACGTGTGTAAAACATGTGCCCTCCCTTCAAAATACCCCAATTACGCAAGTCTGGATCCAGTCCAAGGCAGTTAGTACTTAGGGAAACTTTGGAAAAACTGGCATGAAACAAAATGTTCAACCAGATACAAACATCCTATATAAGTAGCTGTTTTACGTGCGTACATATCGGAAAATCGCCATTTTTTTTTAGCATACTCTGGTATACTGTCAGCTTAATCTCATAGTGTAATTTAGAGTTAAGTTATGAAATATCAGCAATGAAGTACTATGGTGTCTTCACATCTTTCATTCTGTCCTCACCCCACCTAGTTCATCATGGTTTTGCCGTGGTACAAATTTGCTACATTTTTCATACCCTCCAACATGACCCATTCCATTAGGTACAAAAAACTCTGCTTCTGAGCTTCCAACTGTTAATTGCTATAGTAACAACCTTTGTTGAAGAGGGAAATAGTTTTTTAAATATCAGTTAATACATTTAAACCAGGTGAGTGACAGTTGGAAGCTCAGGAGCGGATTCAATTGTACCTAATGGAATGGGTCATGTTAGAGAATCTGCATTTTTTTATCTTGCTTTCAACTTCGGATTGGTTGCCAATTCTTAGAAACCTCTATTTAGCATTTGCCATTTCTAATGCTTTGAAGTTTTTATGAATTGCCAATAATTTTAGGCTTTTCTGTCTCTATGTGCTTCATAGCAGGATGGGCCAAACACTTGGGTTAGAATAATCCACCAATTGTCTGTCTCTGGTGTTGCCATGACTACTAATAAAAAACAGATAACTATAAGAAAGCCATTATCTACAAACTCAAATTACTTGCGAACAAAGCAGCTTTGTAATTATATTTCAGACCTAGTCCAAACAGACTTTATATCATACTATGCTGACAAGGCTAAATCTATTAAAGCATTAAGTATATTAAAACATTAAGCCAGAATAGACCGGAACAGAGCCAAACCTTAATTGTCGTAATGCATTCACTACTTTTGTTCTACAATAAACCAACAAACTTTCATCACTAACAAGTTCATCCGTGCTTTAATTATGTATCAGGAATAACCCACATTTTTTGTTTGTAACACGTTTAATTCACAAAATACAGATAATAATAATAATAATAATAATAATAATAATAATGGATTGGTTCCATACCTGACTTTCCTTTAGTTTCTGTGCGGCTGGATTGTATTTTGTCCGTTCTGCGCATGCACGCACATCCATCCTACCTGATCGGAATTTAATCTGCTCTATCTAAACTTCCGGCAACAAACACTTCCTACAAGAGGACCATTTGGGTGGGACTTATTATTACCATGTACAGTCGGTATGAAATGGACTACATATTGATCTAGACTTCCAACCTATCGCCTTTTTATGTTTGCACAAGTTTGAGGTGGGTGCTAGACTTGATGCTAGGCTAACCATCTATCATTGGCTGCTCACTGCCAGGGGAACATGTGTAGGCAACCAACCGGTGGCTCTCTAGGTGTAATGTAAAGACGAGTTCCATCATGCTCTGCCTATGCTGTGAAAAGATGGGGGGGACTGGGAGGTTTATAATACCACAGGGCGAATATGCCTGTGCTAAACCTTTAATTACCTTATGTACCTTGTAGAACACATCAGATAGGATCCGGACCTACATACGTTAGGCTACTTAACAAGCCTCTTGCGTAACTAAGCCTAACTGTTACATATGCGCATTAAATGTTATGTTGCAGATCTCCTGGAGTACAGAATGCAATTATGTACGCTAGGAGATCCAGCTAACAGATCAGCCTATCCCTCTACTCTCCTAAACTCTGCAAGGGGGCAGGGGGAAGCATTCACATTTTACAGTCAGGGATGATTTAAAGGGCTAGATTTACTAAGCTGCGGGTTTGGAAAAGTGGAAATGTTGCCCATAGCAACCAATCAGATTCTAGCTCTCACTTTCCTATTACATACTAGAGAATGTCAGCTAAAATCTGATTGGTTGCTATGGTCAAGGTCAACATCTCCACTTTTCCAAACCCACAGCTTAGTAAATCTGTCCCTAAGACTTCTGTGTGAATCAGCGGTCGTATGGACTGTTGATCCGCACAGGAGCCTTAAGGGTTGTTCTATGGCAGTGTAAGTGCTGCAATGTCTGCCCATTAGAGAGGAGTGATACAAGAGTTCACAGTTCTCTTTCAGACAATGTATGGCAGTCGGGATCTGGTTCATCAATTTATATATCTTATTTATATAAATATACAGAACAATAAAAAAACAACCTAAAATTGTATACCTTTGCTTTGTGTGATAAAATGGGCTTAATGGGGCTGATTCAGAGATGCGATTGCGAAAAGATCGCAAATATACGCACCTTAGCTAAGATCTTAGCAGGTTCCAGCCCACTGCAAAACCAGACACTCCCCTTGCAAACAGCGGTGGATCTTAAACTTAGACCACCATTGAATTGCCTTAACTATACGCTGTCATTTGGGATCTTAACTGACGTGGGAGCGTTCATTTAAGATCCTAAGTGTCAGTCCTCGCCCACTTTCCCTCATTTCCCTGCCTCCCCCCACCCATTTCCATGCAAATCCTTAAGATCTTAAAGATTCGCGGCACTTAAGATCTTAAGTGCTTGCGTGCGATTCAAAGGTACGCTCTTAGCGAACTTACGCTCCTAACCGCTACGTTAACGGCGTTGCACTATTACTACGCATGCGCAGTTTTGCGAATTTTCTAGGATCTTAAATATACGCACCTAAGTGCCGTGGAAATCGCATCTCTGAATCAGCCCCAATGTTATTTGCTTTATTTAGCTAAACAGCCAACACATGAATATATTTTTCCACCACTGTTTGCTTTTTATCAGTACACAGCAGTGCAGTCAGCCAACACAAATCAAATATGAAACACCCCAACAAAAACCCACAGCGCTGGGACACATCTTGCCATGAGGATATTCTCTGCCCCACTGCTTGCACTGGTAGAAAGCCAACACGTTGTTTAGGCTGAGAGCAATGTATTATTTGTGAAGTATGGATATTATGCGGGTTTGCAAGCTCGCACAACTGACATATGTCAAAGCTGGCAATAAATATTCCAATCACATTCACAATCTTCTAAGTTCATTTAATTTGAACATTATGGTTAAAGCCAAGGACAGGTGGATATCATACCACTAACTCCTTCAGGACAATTTAGAAGTTTTTATATGCTTTGATGAAACATGTCTAGTCTGGAAGAAAAGATAAACTCCAGAGAATGCCAATCTATTATGCACATGCTGTTAAATATGTCTTAAAGGACTGTATGATAGCTTACTATGCAAAGAGATTTACTATGAAGGAAAGTAACAGATTAAATTAAATCCAAATAAAACTAAATATATGCTGCAATTACATAATGGAAAAAAAAGTGAAATATAAAATGTTGCATTGTATCTACTACAAAAAACCGACAGATTTCAGCTTAAATCTTTATGCCTCCATGTTGCATATTGGTAAATTAACTGGCATCTATATAGTAAACAGAGTGTGAGCCTATAGGAATATTGGGGATGATTTCAGACAGATAGTTCTATAAACAGGTTGTGGTCAAAGAATATGTCTTAATACATGTAACATGGGTTCTGTCTATCGCAAGAAAGTCATATTTTCGAAATATAGACAGCCAACAGCTTCCGTGCGTATTTTTAGGATCGGATGAACTGCGCATGCGTAGTAACTAAATTTACGCAATCTACATTGATTTTACGCCCAGAAGTCCAGTAGGCATGGACTTGTGAATCGTACGTGAGAAAATACGTACGGAGGGGCGTGGGTGTAATCCGTCTGGAGAAAGATACGTGTAAGTGGGTGGGGGGGGCATTTTGAGCGTTTGAGGGCATGGTGAGGGAAATGCACACTTAAAGATAAGGGTGGTCGAGGCACTCGTAAGTCACCGTCAACCTGTCCATGTGAGGGGAGTGTCATGGGTGTTGCCTTGCAACTTCAGTGCTTATAATTGCGTACTTTTTTACGGATCTCTGAATACGGCCCGCTGTCTCTATTTGGAAAATCTGCCTAATTAGAAAGGTTTTATAATGAATGGGTAAATATGCTGAATTTATTTTTGGGCAACTTACCCATTCAAAGTTTTCCAGCACTTGCTGCAAGACCCGCTGCAGAACTTGACCGGACAGGTTAGTGTGGAAGGGAAGTCTTAGGGTCAGGCTGTGGGGAGGAGATCCAGTGTAACAAGGGAGACTTAGGGTTAAGCTGCGGGGAGGGGATGCAGTGTAGAAAGGAGACTTAGGGTTATGCTGTGGGGAGGAGATCCAGTGTAGAAAGGGAGACTTAGGGTTATACTGCGGGGAGGGGATGCAGTGTAGAAAGGAGAGTCATAGGGTTAGGCTGTGGGGAGGGGATGCAGTGTAGAAAGGAGAGTCTTAGTGTTAGGCTGTGGGGAGGGGATGCAGTGTATAAGGGGAGACTTAGGGTTAGAATGCAGGAAGGGGATACAGCTTAGAAGGGGAGTCTTAGGGTCAGGCTGTAGAGAAGGGAATCGTACGGTTAGGCTGTGGGGAGGGGTAGAAGAGGAAGATTAGGGTCAGGTTGCAGGGAAGGGGGGTTAAGGTTAGGCTGAGGAAAAGGGAGCCTTAGGGTCAGGCTGCGGGAAGGAAGTCTTAGGGTCAGGCTGCAAGGAGTGTTAGGGTAATGAAAGGGGAGGGTCAGGGTGAAGATTAGGATAAGGGTTGGGGTTGGGAAAATACTCACAAGTCAGTGCTGGGGATTCCTCCTGGGTATCTTCAAATTCCCTCACTCCGGCAGGGCAGGAACAATTGCTGGCGGTGGGACATTGGAAATGGTTGGTAGAAAATGGCCCTGTCATAAAAGGGTCGTTCTCAACAGTGACCCAAACCTTGCAACATGTATCGTCTTTAACATTTATTATTTTACCCTTCTCTCTCATGCATACCCCAGGTGTTGTGACAGGAAAGCAGCACAATCCACATTTTAAGTGTGAATGGTGCAGAAGTTTTAAGGTAGAGGGCCTGGATTGTAAGTCCATATGAGCAAAGGTCCGTAAGTAAGGCTAGATTCCCGTTCCCGAGCTCCCAGTGCCGTAACATCATAAGTCTGGATCCGGGTCATAAGAAATGACATAGCTTAAATTAGCAGGAACATAAAAAATTTTTTTTATATAAAATTTAAAATATAAAGATTTCTGACTTTTAATTACGCTTAGTGGACTTTTTTTTAGGTGTGATTGTACCGAGTGTTAGCACTGTGTATGTGATAATGCTTAAATATAATTGCTCCAAAGAAAATATCTCATTGCCTATAGACTGTGTACAATTTGCTACAGAGGGCTTTTAAAATGTATTCTAGTCACATGAAATAGTGAGGCCCAGGGTTAGTTTATATTCCTTTTGTGTCCTAATGCATGGCTGTAGTTTACATCCATTTGTTAGATGATTAATTCTGTAGTTAAATTTCCCTTTTCTCAAGGGCAATGCGGAATATTGTGTTATGGAACAGCTGCGCTCGCATAATAGAGCAGCAGTGGGGTCTATGACCAGATTGCCATTACTAATATCACCAGGTGACATGTTTCTGTTCTGAATAAATGACAATTTCTTTTAATAACTGTATCATTTTAATAACAAATTTCACACCTGAAAAAGGACATTGTTTTCTTACACACTGAGACTGAGTCATTTTCCAGCTCAGTATTCACAACTGACATTAGAAAAGAACATTTCTGGCGAGTGGTACATTAACGCACACCATTCATATATGTGTAAAAAAAACAAGAGTGCATTTCACATATTACATAAGCAACTATTTCTGTGTGCAAAAATGTTTTCCTTTTGCTTAGACCACACAAGTACTAAACCACTTTAGGCTGGATCCAGAATTAAGTACATACTGCGCTTGTAAGTCCATTGGAACCATTGGAACCAAAGTTATGACTGCGATTCTATGATCTGGATATGCAAGGATAGTTCACACATACATTTTTTGCTCTCTTGCAGAGAGCTCTGTGTCTTTCACATCTCACACTGTTTCTGAGTATTGTCATCTGACTATAGATATTAGTGTGTAGCTCTTTCTCTCACTCACTCTTTGGGCCTCATTTACAAAAAACGATTTGTCTTAAATCGCCACAAATCGCGTGATTTGACCCTCTAAACTCACATCGAGGTATTCACAAAGGGTCAAATAGCATGATTTATAGCTTTAAAAAAAATCGCCTTGGCAAACATTGCTGAGCAGAAATCGTCCAGATGTTTGCCATTCTAAACATAGAAAAAAAAATCGAGGTATTCACTAAAGGCGATTTGAAGAAATCGCCTTTAGTGCGACCTGAAATCACAAACAAAAAATCACATCCTGTTAGGTGCGATTTTAAAGAAAGCGGCTGTCCCTGACCCTCAAAAACACATGTCAATATACTTGACTTGTTTCTGTGTGTGTAAAACCCAAGTGCTGCATGGTTGAAAGCCTTAGCCATGCTGGGCTGATAGAACTACAAGGCTAAGCATTGCTTAGCCTTGTAGTAAAATCAGCGTCAGCATGGTAAGGCTTCTAACCATGCTGCACTGTGTGTAGTGTGTGTAAAAAAAAAAGACAGTGTGCACCAAACATACATTAACACATTACAGTAAGTGTGGATGTAAAAAATAAATTTTCCCTAACTAATTATGTTCCCTAATGTGTGCACTTACCTCCGGTGGTCACTGTCTCCTATCCTAAGTGTGTGGATGCAGTGTGTGGTGTTATAAAAGAATAAAAGTTTTGGGCACTCACCGTTTGCTGGCATCTCTCTGGGGAAGCGGTGCTGGATGTGCTGAAACTTCTGCACTTGATTGGAGTCAGGGTTCTCGTTGATTGGAGTCATTCGTCCGGTTCTATGGCTCTTCTGGACTTGCCACGGCGGGGACACGCTCCTCTCCTTCCTCGATGCTGCTCCTAATGACCATTTGGTCTCTAGGGGACAGTGTTTTATATAATAGATGACGTCAGTTACACTGGTGCTCTAGGGTTTCTGACGTCATCTATTATATCTATTTCTATTTCTATAGAAAAGCACAGCGATTTTCCATTGAAATATCGCTGTCGCTTTTTTTTTTTTTTAAAAAGAGCTACATGGTTGTAAGGCTTAGCCTTGCTACGCTGTTCGAAATACAAGACTCAGCATTGCTAAGCTTTGTAGTACTATCAGCGTCAGCATGGTAAGCCATAGAACCATGCAGCGCTGTAACGAGTGTAAAAAAAAACATTTAATCACAATAAAAATACATAGAAAAACATTTGATATTAGTAAAAACATTTCCTAAACATACCATGTCCCCATCTAATTAATAAAAAAATACAGGTGGCCATACTGTAAAATAATTACGTTTTTACTGTTATTGTTATATTCAGCAAATAATGAAAAATATTAAGTACTCACTGTTAAGATGTCCTCCAGTGCTGTGCTGAGGATGCTCCTGGTCTTCAAAGACGATCTTTGGCTTCTTGCAGCCCTTATGCCAATGTCCCGGTCCTTCCTGCTTGAGGGTGACGCGGTTAGTGAACATTCTGTCACTAGAGGTCCCCCTTTTATAGAAATAATGACGTCACAGACATTGGGGACCTCTAGCGACACCTCTAGTGTCTAAGACGTTTGTATTTCTATAAAAGGGAGACCTCTAGTGACAAAATGGTCACTAGCAGGAAGGACCGGGACATTGGCGAAAGGGCTGCAAGAAGCCGAAGATCATCTTTGAAGACCAGGAGCATCCTCAGCACAGCACTGGAGGACATCTTAACAGTGAGTACTTAATATTTTTTATTATTTGCTGAATATAACAATAACTGTAAAAACCTCAATTATTTTACAGTGTGGCCACCTGTATTTTTTATTAATTAGATGGGGACATAGTATGTTTAGGATATGTTTTTTATTAATATGAAATGTATTTCTATGTATTTTTATTGTGATTAAATGTGTGTGTGTTTTTTTTACACTCGTTACAGTGCTGCATGGTTCTATGGCTTACCATGCTGACGCTGATAGTACTACAAAGCTCAGCAATGCTCACCTTTAGTGAATACGGCGATTTTAATTTTTTGTATGGCAAACATCTGGACGAGTTTGGTCCAGCGATGTTTGCCTGGTTGATTTTGCAAAAGCCTAAACTCCCGGGACTTTGCCTTTAGTGAATATGGCGATTTCAAAATCACAGGAAAACTCCCGGGAGTTTGGGTTATTTTGTCAAATCGACCTTTGTAGAGTCTTTTCCACATGACTCCTCTGGCAGTCTCTTTGCCTATTCCTCCTGACTGCTCTAGCCTGCCCTCTGGCTTCTGCCTCTGTCATTACACCTGCTTTGACTCCAGCCCTGCATTAGATCTTGCTATACATTGTGCAAATGCGTGTGATGGTGTCTTTGGCCCACTTAGACAGGTAATCACTGGGGGTATCACGACCTGCTACCTGTCAGCAGCCAAGTCCATCCCCATCATCAGGGGTTCCAGTGAATACTAGACCTGTAGCAGGTTGCGGTAGACTCTGCACCCAGGTGTGCCACCCTCATAACATTATAACAATATATAAGATCTACAATAAGATACCCTATCTCTCTAGCCATAAGAGAGATTAGATTAATGATTAGTGTTATAATTGATTATAATAAATTGATATTCATCATCCTAAGTTGCAATATAGAACTATACCTATAATATAATAGAATATTCTGTTATTTCACATCTATGCATTTTTCTATTTGTAGTAACGCACTAATGTTCTGCATGTACTGAACTTTTCAGTCCTATGTTACATTATTTTTCTGACATGCACCTGAGTTTTCGAGTGAGTAATTTGTGCTGGGCTAATCGAATCTGCACACAAGGAACTCTGAAGGCTGAGTTAATATTCTGGACTTTGTCATGAAAAATCCCTGTATGCCTGATACATGCCTGTCCCTCTGAGAGCAAATACCTTGTGGACTTTAAAAGTCTATAAAATGATTAGTTAAATTAAATTAAATTAATTTCAATTGTTACCTACATACATAAGCGGCCACAGTGTGTTCACAGAAAATAGGGGACATCCAAATTTTAGGATCCGGTCCTTTGTCTTTATGAATTGCTATGAAAGGCAACATAATAACATAGTTGATGAGGTTGAAAAAAGACATCAGTCCATCGAGTTCAACCTATTATGGATCTCCTGTGATCCCTATCTTGATAATTGAAATTGATCCAGACAGGTGCGTTTCAAGAAGTGAGGGGGCCCTTGTGCAGGATTTGTACATGGTTCCCCCTCATCGCCAATGGCCTCCCTCACC
>WWET01001770.1:96401-111684 GCA_011038615.1 Limnodynastes dumerilii | reverse complement strand
ATAATAAATGTTCCACAATAAAGCTCTTTATTTCCGTTACTTCTTAACTATGCTCAAATAATTAATAAAACTCTATGGGGCTGATCCAGAGTTTGGGAGTAAGGGCAAAACAAGTGCAAGTATACAGCTCGACTAAACCATTATGTAAAGTAAGAGGGGCTAATTCATTTAAAATCTTTTGCATGCAGGAAACATACTTTTGCACATAAAACTCACATACTGCATAGTTTTATTAGTAATCTATATATCAGACTAGAGCTAAAAAACTTCTCCTCTCAATTCTAATTCTGATTTCACAGTTTAAATTTGCCTCCCCTTACAGTTCAACATGGTATTGCTCAGGTCTATGCTTGCACCTATAAAAAGGTATAAGTGCAACTCTGGATCAGCCCCTATATTACCTCTTTATCAGGTCTCTATTTCATATAAATGCCCCCCCCCCCCCCCTTAACTTACGTTGTTACTTTTGTCCTCTCCTCCCTTTTGCTCTGTTATGTTCAAGCGTCTAGCAGAAAGGCTCAGTGTCAGCAGTCTTGCTGGAGATGGGAGGCCAGGCAATGTCTGTGGTTGTGGCAACTCTTCTAGTTGCTCAAGGTGTACAGCCATGCTGGGCACAACCCCCAGATTCTGGCACCCTACATGACCTCTCTGCTCGAATGAGTCTTGAGTTGGAGCTGATGAGGCGGATTCAGAGAGCTGGTTTTTCTGCAGGATTCTACAGCAAAATATTTGGGGGAATCAGCAATTGGTGAGTTGCTCTATCCAGGCATCAGTCATACCCAATACCTCTTGTATGGATAGACATCCAACTCATCAAGCACATGGAAAATCATGGAAGTATGGCAGTTTTATTGGCATGCATTGAGAAGGAGCACCTCTAATGTACATTGTATTATGAAGGAATGCCCAATTAGCAACCCAGCCCCTCATATGCAGGTGCCAAAGTGTAATTGCTCTTAAACCTTTTTGGGCCAAAATGTATTCCAAAATAATAAAATTAAAGGCCAAAAAATATCAGTCCAACGCATGATCATGCGCTCTCTGTCTTCCCATATACACATAAGCGTGTATAAGCAGAGAGCAAAAAGAGACTGTGATCCAATTGTACAAAACTGGGGTAAAATTTCAGGATCAAATTTAATATTTCCAATTATTTTGTTTTATATTTATCATATACAGCATTCAACACATACATAATGGCAGCACGATGGCTCAGTGAGTAAAAGTTCTGTCTCACAGCGCTGAGGTCATGAGTTTGATTCCCGGACTAGCCCTTATCAGTGTGGAGTTTACATGTTCTCCCCATGTCTGCGTGGGTTTCCTCCCACAATCCAAAAACATGCTAGTAGCTTAACTAGCTGCTGAATAAATTAACCCTAAAATCTGTGTGTGTGTATATGTCTGTGTTAGGGACCTTACTATGTAGCTCCAATGGGACAGGTCTAATATGCTCTGTAAAGTGCTATATAATATGATAGCACCATATAAAAACCTGTTAATAAATACAAAAAATAGAAGTAGAAGTACAAAAACGACAGGTAGAACTTACACTCTGTACCTTTGTGATTTGCAAATGATAAGGAATATTTATTTACCCCTTATTAAAATCTGCATAATAATCAAGACTTCTTGTATTTTATGCATTCCTTTTGAATGTCTGTGTATTTGATACGCTTTATAAAGTACACATTGAGGTGTTAATTAACAAGATATAGACTGAAAAAAACATTTTTATAGGCTTTAGATGTGTCCGGTTTTTCCATACCGTGTGTACTCTTATATTAGGATACTTGGAGAAGCCTTTACTAGGTCTAAATAATGGATGCAGTTTCATATTTTGAAGTGAGATTCCTGACTTCAATGGCCATTAGTTCTTCTCTAATTGGAAGTCAAAGCTAAACTAAATTAACTGTCCCAGTTTTCATAGTAGAGTACTTAACATGGCAAAGAAACGTAACTGGCATGTGGAGGATAATTAGATTTCATCCACAAGTAAAATTCTTCACAGATCTCCCAAAAATAATAAGATAATTATAATCTAATTATAACATGAGTTAAAACTGACCCTTTGATGTTCGTAAAAGTAATGTATGGTTATTTTCTAGCAAAAAAAAAAATGAATAAAAGTACAAAAAAAAAATGTAATTCATGCTTTATGAGGAGTTTTAAAACAAGAGGAAAACAGATGGAAATTAACACCTGGACAAAAACATCTTGAACTGCAGAGAAGAAAAATTTCATCTGTTACAAATAGCATTAGAGTTTAGAGGTATTACTTCCGAGACCAAGTCTAAACAGTTTAAAAGTGAAGCTGGTCAGTATCTGTGTGCAATAAGCAAAAGCAAAGCATTCTCCTTGCATTTAATATGGTTTTGCTCATTTGTAAATTTCCATTAAACTTCTTCGTATTTTTTCTAGATCCAGTCTTTTGTTAAGGAAACAGAGGGCGCTCCATGGTGTAGCATCACAATTTATTCAACCCCAGTGGGTCACTATGTAAAACGTACCAGATAAAATCAATAAACCAGCATGTTAAAACAATGTCTCCCAGTATAGGAAAGGCAAGTACGTCACCATCCAAGAAGCCCAGCGTCCTGAGGAATCTGATCGGCGCTCGCTAATTTCAATAGCCACAGCAGAAAGGCTCGTCTAACACATGAAAAAGTTTGGACTGTAGCACTAGCCCGCCTCTACGCGTTTCGTCATGAGACTTCGTCAGGGGACAAATCTGGATCTGGTGTTTTGCGGATTTCTGCTGTTATAATCAGCATTAGACGTTTGGATCCTTTCTCCTTTATTAGTCTATGCTTTAAACCAAGCGGCGGCGGTTCCAAAAAGTTATGGGTGAGTATGCCAATAACATATTCGCCCATTCATAAAACAAATTTAAAATGGCTGCCATTTGAAATATATATATTTATTTTTTATTAACATAAAAACTAATACTTTTTCACTTATGCATTCAGTTTTACTGTGGCTTTGCCATTTCTGTAATACAGATAAGCCAAATCATATTATCTCACACAGTTTAAAGGTTAGCTGAAGGGTAGCACCCTTCAGCCACCATATAAAGTGTGTGAAATAAAGTGGACTCCCTAAATAGCATAGGCAGAGCAACAGGAAATATTAATGCAGCTACTAACCTTACATAAAATGATGAAACGCGTAGTGGAACCAAGATTAGATGTTGGGGTCAGATGAAGCTTAATGCTTCAGCTGACCAGCAGTGAGTCACTCCTATGAATGATTTCTGTAGAGGTGAGCCGCTGAGATTTACACACATATGCAGTTTTGTGTTCTCCGTTTGGCCCATCCAATTTCTCCATTCAGGCCTGTCATTCTTTAACAGCAGTGAATGGTGGCGATCCTTGCCTCTCATCTATGCAAGTCTCAGTCCCTAGTGAATCTCTCTAGTATTTGAAACATGTATAGGAAAGGGGTGGGAGCTGCTCCCTTTCCTCATATGTGAAACTGACAGCTGCTCCGGCTGTCATTTTCACAGCCGAGAAGAAGGGAAGGCTCCTCTTCTCATCTGTTTACTGAAGGCAGCAGGGCAAGTTTGGATGCATGTGTGCTCTGATGGCACTGATGGCGCCCCCATCAGCTGGGCATCCATTTGCATCCAGGGCATATACCCTACATTTTTAACCTTAGTTACACCTCTTCTTATCAGTCTTAATTTCAGAGTAAAATTGTGCATACGGGTGTTAAATATTTGTAGTGGGTCCAACTATAGTCCAACTGCAGCGAATAGCCAAGTCATAAAAGCTGTCTATCCAGTGTGTGTGGAATTCTAGGTTTTTGCTTATAAAATCAATAAGAATTGGCCGGCTTACAGTTCTGATGACTTGAAATATATCCTTTCATTATCTTGGAAGAAATCTTGCCGTCTGGCTTTATTTATTTAGTTTCTTTGTTTTATTTTACTCTTGTATTTTAACTCTTCATTTGCTATCCTGCTTCTTTTATAGTTGGTTTCTCACGTAAATTTTTCTATCAGCAATACTTTTGACTTTTGTTTATGGTAAAATCAGTAAAAGGAAAATTATTTCTTAATAGAAAAATACTAGGAATGTCTTTTAGACAGAAAAAAAAGGGAAATACCTCTCAACCCCAAAACCATAGTATGGACGGCCAGATTTACTAAGCTGGAAAAGTGAAGATGTTGCCTATAGCAACCAATCAGATTCTATCTCACTTTTCTATTACATACTAGAGAATGTCAGCTAGAAACTAATTGGTTACTATGGGCAACATCTCCACTTTTCCAAACTCGCAGCTTAGTAAATCTGGCCTCAAAAGAGGGTGGATTTTAAACACCATAAATTTAATGCTGAGTGAAATTGTTCTAGCTCATCTCTAAACTGAAGTGTAAAATAGAAACGTTTATCTCTTTTATATAGTAACAGCATTCTATAGCAAAAGTATAAAACTGTTGGTTTTTATGTAGAATTGGAATATTTTTTAAGTGTTTTTAAAGGTCAATTTGTACAGAATTTTTTTTACAACTAGGGTAAAAACAATGGACTGGATCCAGACCTTGTTAAGTGCATGAACTTAGTTACACCTGGGCTAAACCATGTTGATTTCAGGGGAGTCATATTTCATCTGCTGCAAACAGTATTAGTGTTGAGAGGTGATGTTTCCTATCCCAAGTCTAAATAACAGTGTGATAGTAAAGCTGGTCAGTATCTGTGTGCAGTAAGCAATTTAAAGATATGTCCCTGCATGCAAAGAATTCAATTAACTTGGCTCCCTCTGAAATCAACATGGTTTAGCCCTTGAGTAACTAAGTTCATGCACTTAACAAGGTCTGGATCCAGCCCAATGTTTTCTTAAAACAACAATTATTATTGTTATCATAGTTGAAAAAATGAAAAAATAAACAAACACCGGTAAACATTATTAGGAGTAATAAACTCATGGTGTGTGACTGTGTTGAGAGAGGTTGATTTGTAGAACACTATAGTCAATTACCTGGACTCTGTTGAAAACATTTCCAATTACAAGATTTCTCCATAGATATCCATTGCAGTGACAGGAAGCTAAAAGTGCTGTCTACAGAAATATATATTGAGCACGCTGCAGTATCGACTGACACCTTTGTTACACCTTCTGATATATTTGAAAGCTGCTATCGTACAACCACTACTCTGGTTCAAGTGCATGTGGGTCCCCGTTGAGAACGGCTCTATTTCTATAGGGCTGTTCTCTCCCAGTCAGTTTCGAACTGGTTGGGAAAATGAATGCTTCTGCCTCCCTGAATGATAAATATCCCCAACCCTTTGCCTAATCCTTACCCTAACCCTCCCCTCCTATTACTCTAACTCTAACCTTCCCTTCCCTAGAGCCTGACCCTAACCCTCCCCTCTTATTACTCTAACTCTAACCTTCCCTTCCCTAGAGCCTGACCCTAACCCTCCCCTTCTAGTACCCTAATCCTCCCTTTCCCACAGCCTGACCCTAATGCCCTCTTCCCTCTAGGCTAACCCTAACTCTCCCTACCCCACAGCTTGACTCTAACCCCCCCCTTTACTGCAGCCTGATTCTATTCCTAACCCTCCCCTTTCATGGCTCTAACCCTAACCCTCCCTTCTCCAGAGTCTGTTCCCCAGATCCTACCCGCCCTTCCCCAGAGCCTAACACTAACCCTCCCCCTAAGCCTAAAAGTCCCCGGAGAGGTTACTCAACTCTCCGGTGGTCCGGTGACAGCGCTTCAGGAAAGGAATGGCTGAGTATTCTGACTCACCCATACATAAATAAAAATCTAAAATGGCTTTCATTCGAAATAGAGACAGCCGAAAAGGAACTTTCGGCTGTCTCTACTTCTCAGTGACAGCCATCGATGCATGGAACCCTACCGGTCCAAGCCATACTGCTCTAGCCAACTATTCTTTCTTTGTAAGTTTTGTGAGACAAACCATGTTCCATTTTAGTTGTTCTTCTTTGAACACTCTCTAATGTATTTATGTCCTTCTGGAGTGTTGGGGTAGGCACGAAACATGTCAGTGGTGAGCTACTATGATGCCAGCACAGACCTCTCTTCACCCGACATACTAATCTTTATATCCAGCTACCACATCGCAGTACAGATCCCATTCTTTTTCAGCTGTCTCTATTTCAAAGGCAGATTTTTTTTTCTGATTGGATGAGTATTCTGATCGGCATACTCACCTATTCATTTTCAGAATCGCTGCCCGCCGGACCACGTGCACCCACTGGACCCCACTGCAGACACCACCGGAGAGGTGAGTAACCACTCCGGGCAGGGCCGGATTGAGGGCCGTGTGGGCCTGGGGCTGAAAATTGTCAAGGACTCACACTTTATAGTATGCTTTGGAGCAAAATGTTATTTCCTGACATTCATCCTTTTGCACTGCAGTGTGTGGGGGCCTATTTTCAGATGGAGGCCTGGGGCTATAGTCCCATTAGCCCCATTGTTAATCTGTCCCTGACTCTGGGGACTTTTAGTGTTAGGGGGAGTGTTAGAGTTAGGCTTTGAGGAAGAGTGGGATAGGGTTAGTGCCATGGAAGAGGAGAGTTAGGGTTAGAATCAGGCTGCAAGGAAGGGAGGGTAAGGATCAGGCTACGGGGAAGGGAAGGTTAGGGTAATAGAAGGGGAGGGTTAGGGTAAGGATTAGGGAAAGGGTTGGGGTTAGATATGATACTTTCCATTCGGATCACCATATTCAGTGCTCTAGGGAACGATTGCTTTGTCTCTTCAAGGCAGAAGCAATCGATTTCCCAGCCAGTTCAGGACAGCCTTATAGAAATAGGGTCATTCTCGACGGGGACCCACACTCATACACAGTATATATATCGAACATATCAAACAGACTGAAAAACTCTACTGCCTACCACTTTAATAGGGTTAAGGCTTCTGTATTGTATTTTATTTACTATCTTCCTATAACAGAAGGTTTATAGCTGGATTAGCTGCAGATCTATATTTATATCCCGTACCGGACTATTGGGACTTATACTATTTGCACTATTGGACTTTGACTCTGAACCATTACTGTGTAATCTCCGCAGTAGCACCTGCATGTCATTTACTAGTGTGATGCATATCTATATACCCTGAAGTATTGAGTTTGTCGGTTACTTCTTAGGCTACTCAATAAAGACTGTCATTTATTTTACCATTATATCTTAGATTCTGAGATTTATCTAACAGAAGGATCACAAGAAGATTTGCCATAAACACTGAATCAAACAAATCAAAAAAGCAATCACCATTAATTAGTATTTACACCAGTGTTGAGCTTATCTCTGTATAATTAATAAACAGACCTAAGCGCACAGGAATTATCCTTTAAAAGTGTATCATTTTGGGTAATGTAGTTCTAGCCACTTTGTGTTTGAGATGGATAATTTATTTAATGTTTGCAAACTAGCCGAAATTTTATCAAATTGACATGTAATAGCAATTATTTTCCTACAATACGTTGGCAAACATTAGCCTCTTTATTAAAAGTTACTTTTATAGTATTACAGACTTTTGTATACACCACTATTCTACAAGTAGACTAATGGATACAAATGGCAGCAGGAGCGTTCTTAAAACATATAGGGGTAAATGTAACGAGCTGTAAGATGTCTTGCTGTTATGTTTGGGGCAGTATTAAAAGCGCAATTCTCATTATAAAAAAAATGTATGACTAATTAACTTTGACTTTAAAAATTGTTTTATTTTTGTAAACAAAAACCACTATTTTGCTATCTTGTGTCTCATTACATATAAACAATAATTTTACATGTACAAAGGTAGATTTAACAACCCTTTTTATTTAGAATTTTAAAATATATCCATAACAATTGACAGTAGCTCATCATTGACTATAAGATATCTGAAACATTAACTGACTGTGAGACATTAGAGCAGATTCAATTGGCTGCTTACTGTGGACATGAATCAGTGTGGCAAGTGTAGATAGATAGATAGATAGATAGATAGATAGATAGATAGATAGATAGATAGATAGATAGATATGAGACCAGTTCCGGAGTTTTAAATTAAGAGGGAATCATGAGGAAAGTTACACCTAGGCAAAACCATGTTGAATTGCAAGGTAGGAAAATTTCAAAATAGTAATACTGCTGCAAACATTATTAGGGGTTGATTCGAGGGGTGATATTTTCTAGCCTAAGTCTAAATAACAGTTTCAAATTAAATTTGGTCAGAATCTTGCTGCTATAAGCAAAAGCAAATTATTCTTCTTGCATGCAAATAATAAAATTAACATGACTTTCTTTGATATTTGACATGGGAAGTGTAACTTTCCACCTGTTTTCCTCTTATTTTCAAATTCTGGATGCTGTCCCATGTTATCATACATGCTTAGCTATGGCTGCTAATTTAAAGAATAGCTTCAACATCAAGTTTATTGATCTAGTGGTCATTTGCAATACAGTTTAATACACTGTACACATGTAAAGTATAGCTTGTAATTACATTTGCAATTAAAGATAGTTGAAACCAAATGAAAACAAATAAACCAGTCATTCAGCTGTGGTCACAGTCAGCCACTTTAATTAATTCATAATGTACTTTTCATTAAGTTCACTGAATTATTTATTGACACATTAAATTAAATTATTATTTCAATAATGTTTAATTGCTATTGTAGACAATGGTATCTCCTATTTACCTTCTGTGAAAACAAGAAATAATTATGATGGTTCTAAGAACAACTCAACAGTATATAATGATCGAGGGGCTGATTCAGAGTTACACATCCACCTTTTTTTGGGTGCAAGTGTAGACCTGAGCAATACCATGTTGAATTGCTAGGGGAGGCATCTTTAAATTGTAAAACCAAAATAAAATTAGGAGGTGAAGTTTCTTAGCTCAATGTGTAAAAGTAATGTACTTTCCCTGCATGCAATTTTTTTTTTATTAATTAACACCCCTTACTTTGAAAAATGGTTTAGTCGAGCTGTACACTTCCACCTAAAAAAAGGTGTAAGTGCATCTCTAAATCAGTCCCCTAGTGTCTATGCAGACCACACAAAAAACAAGTTATTGTAGTGATATGTGATCAGTGTGTATGCTCCAATGATCATTAGCATAGAATTGTTTCAAAGAACATTGCATTGTTTGATTTGACCTTTTAAACTGTTTAATTTCACTGATCAATGATGGAACATGGGGGCTGATTCAGAGTTACACATCCACCTTTTTTTAGGTGGAAGTGTAGACCTGAGCAATACCATGCTGAGCTGCAAGGGGAGGCAGCTTTATATTGTAAAACCAGAATTAAAATTAGGAGGTGAAGTTTCTTAGCTCAACTCTATTTTATAGAGTAAACATAAAGCTATGCAGTATGTTAGTTCTATGTGTAAAAGTTATGTATTTCACCTGCATGCTAAAATGTTTTAATCAATTAACACCCCTTACTTTGAAAAATGGTTTAGCCGAGCTATACACTTGCACCTAAAAAAAAGGTGTAAGTGTATCTCTGAATCAGCCCCCAAATGTATTTTTCGTTATTTTTAAATAATTTTTAAAATTAGTCTTTGGGTTTTATTTTTGGACAGTATTCTCTAATATCATTACAGAATGAAATATGCTTTTATATTTCTAATGATTTTAAAAATGTTGTTGTTTTTCCTCCCAATTAACTAAAACACACACAAAAAAATGTGTTGGAAAAAAAACAAGTAGGATATTGTTTTGCTTTTTCCTAAACTCATAAAACATTACCTATAAAACCATTTTAAAAGTTCAACACAGTCAGTAAAATAAAGTGTAGTGGATTAAAACTTCTTTTATTGGTCTTATTAAAACTTGTCAGCTGTGTGCCCGGTCCGTAGAGATGTGTTAAACCATGTGCTTGTCAGATGAAAACCTGTGCTTACAGCTAATAAAAGGTGTGCATCCCCATTGTGGTTCCTGGACTGGTTCCAGACTTACAAAAAAGTTTTCTTCTGATGACTGTGATAGGAAAATGTCTACTTTTTGCTAAAAGCACAGTTTCAAATGCCACATCCCCAGGATCTGGATTCTCTTGATCCAAAGTTAAACCCTGGGAGGATTTCTGACAGTGGGGCTGATTTAGAGTTACACGTCCACCTTTTTTTAGGTGGAA
Source organism: Limnodynastes dumerilii (assembly GCA_011038615.1). NCBI lineage: Eukaryota > Metazoa > Chordata > Amphibia > Anura > Limnodynastidae > Limnodynastes > Limnodynastes dumerilii. The sequence goes on along the minus strand of WWET01001770.1, from coordinate 101,593 downwards.
TGTATAGCTCGGCTAAACCATTTTCAAAGTAAGGTGTGTTGATTAATTAAAACAAACATTGCATGCATGGAAAATTCTTTACTTTTACACATATAACTAAAATACTGCATTAGCTTTATGATAAAAGAGAGTTGAGCTAAGAAACTTCACCTCCTAATTTTAATTCTGGTTTTACAATATAAATCTGCCTCCCCTTGCAGCTCAGCATGATATTGCTCAGGTCTACACTTCCACCTAAAAAAAGGTGGATGTGTAACTCTGAATCAGCCCCTCGATCATTATATACTGTTCTGTTGCGTTGTTCTTAGAACCATTATAATTATTTCTTGTTTTCACAGAAGGTAAATAGGAGATACCATTGCCTACAATAGCAGTGACAATAATAATAACAATGAATCAGCCCCTTGTAATATTAAAAATTAAAAAAAGGTAATTTAACAACCAATTGACCTTACTTTGAAACAATTAGAACTGGCTAGCCTGCTGCAATACACCTATCAATCTATTTGCCTTAGAATTTTTGTATGCCTGTTGCAAGCCTAATGCTTGCACAGTTACAAGACAATGGGGCTGATTCAGAGTTGCACTTCCACCTTTTTTTAGGTGTAAGTGTAGACCTGAGCAATACCATGCTGAGCTGCAAGGGGAGGCAGATTTAAATAGTAAAACCAGTATTAAAATTAGCAGGTGATGTTTCTTAGCTCAACTATATTTTATAGAATAAACATAAAACGATGCAGTATTTTAGTTCTATGTGTAAAAGTAATGTATTTTCCCTGCATGCAATTTTTTTTTTTTTTATTAATTAACACCCCTTACTTTGAAAAATGGTTTAACCGAGCTGTACACTTCCACCTAAAAAAAAGGTGTAAGTGCATCTCTGAATCAGCCCCAATCTTTATAATCTTCTCCCCTTGTGTTCTGATAATTGATAATAATGGCTATAATTTGTTCTATTTTCACTGCTTTAAAGCATAATACAAAATAAATAATCATTGTAAGTGTTCAGCATTTTAACTAAATGTAAAATACATTAACTAATATGTCAAATGTTATGGAGAATTATGCCTATAATTTTTGGGAAATATATTTTCTTATTGGCTTGATGTTTTTACCAACTAAGCAACTTTCTTCTCCCTTTGGAACAGCGGATGTTTATTGTGACAAAAATGAGTCATAATTTGCAAATTCCTAGTCTTTTATTTATTGAATACATTACATTAATCATTTTTTTTTTTTAAATTACACATCAAAGGCAAAAACTCAACACAAAGTAATCTTTTGAATTAGCATAACTTTTCTCTGCAGAATATTCTGAATATTTCTGCTGAATGTGTATAGTATTTCCCATCAGACGCACAGCGCATAGAGAATTGCTCTCCCTTGCAGCATGAATCTAGATACAATACAGCAATGACTTTCTGATGGCTGACTGCATATTTAGTATTGGACTAGATAACAGAATATAGAGTACATCACGTTTTAATATTTTTGCTGAATAAGTGTAAAACAAAAATTACGCTGACAGAACCATATGTCAATGTCAGAGAGTTTTTAGTCAGTTCATCAAGTTTAGAAATCATGTGCAAACGTAGAGCTTAATTTCAGATTTTAAAATAAATTCAAAACAATCCCTCACCGAAAAGAGTGGTAAAGAGTAGAGATAATATAACCTGGGGGGCTGTTAATTAGAAAACCAGAGCTCTTAAGCAGAAATGGGTACAGTTGATGTGGACCAACATCAACTGGGTACACACTTGGGGCCAGATTTACTAAGCTGCGGGTTTGGAAAAGTGGAGATGTTGCCCATAGCAACGTTACAAAGATTGCTCCCGATTCTACAGCAACAACGATTCTCTGCTGAATCGTTCAGTACTTGAGAGTACACTCTGCAGAAAGAAGCCGACATTGGGCATACTATCACTCCAAACTCGTTTATCGGGTGAAAAAGCCCTAGTGTGTACTTTGTATATTTTTATAAGTACTTTGGGCCTGATCCAGAACTTACTTCGTAAGTACGGCCAGCGTAGCTCATAAGCACTCCCCCCGACACTCCCCCTGTCCCGGCATACTTACCCACTGTTACACCAGCTGAAGGCTACCTTAACTTCAGCCGGCGTAACAGTGGGTAATTACGCCGGGAAACTAATCGTAACCCCCTAACCCAGCCCTCCCTTCCTAATTTACCTCCCCTTCCGTAACTACAGCGTACTTACGGTGCTGCACGCACCTTCGTCCATAACTAAGCTGTAGTTACGGACGCCTGATTCAGGGCACCCTGAAAGACTGATTACACCGGTGCATGCGTAGAACGGCAGACATGCCGGTGGCTTTAGGTCTGGATCTGCCCCTTTGTAATTAATACCAGACTATCTTGGATTATATTATAACCATTCAGTTGCGGGTACTAATCGACCAACGTCTTCAACCTGATCAGTGATATCTCTATTTCTACATAAAAGCATAAAAGCATCAGTCCCTGTTTATTACTAGTCTGGGATTCTGTAGAGCTTTCTACTGTTTATTTATATTGTTCCTTTTTGATTGTCTCATTATATTTTTTCATTGTGTGTTTTTATACTGTTGCTTATATTTTGTATTTAAAATAAGCTATAAGTTGTTCCATCCAGCGCACAAAAAAAAGTTTTCTTTACTCCAGTGTGTACCCAGCTTAAAAGACTTAAAAATGAATTTCCTATGAAATCTAAAATGCAGTTATGATGGATAGTAACAGTCAACTCCTTCTTCTACCCAATGATTTTTATTCCAGTAACATGACTAGGACATGTTTTAATTTTACACTATATGTACTGGATCCTTTCTCCTGATCCATTTGCAATAGGATGAGTGATTAATTGATCTGTGGGCATCTGCAATCTCAAGGTAGCGACATCCACGCAATTGCTCCACTAAGCACTTGTATCAATGAAATAACGATATCCATAGCCTGTTTTCTGAAGTTTTCTGATTCCAGTGAATTTAAAATGGCAGAAGTTTGGAGTCTGAATCAATACACAGAGCATTGACATTTCATTGCTCTTAAGTATAGATATGGCAGAATGCGTTCCGATCAGGTAGCACAAAACGTAAAACCAGACCAGGTGCAATCCAAAAGCATGGAGATTAGGTAAAATTTGTAACCGAGAATCTGTATATATATATATATATATATATATATATATATATATATTATCAATAATATTTAATCTGATTATTTATTATTATTATTATTATTATTATTATCATCATTATTAATAAGTTTTTTCCATGTCACAGTATTAACATTAGTGATTTTTAGGAAAAGGTCTGAATATGCCAAAGACGAGTAAAAGGAAATTATTTATGTGGGATATTTAGTGTTTTTGTCTTCATCTACAAAAATATTCACTATTTATCTTATTTTTCTGGTCTTTTACATTATATAGTAGACTTCTACGCTTAGTTTTTTTTTCCACTTTTATACTCTGGAATTATTTTTGATTAATGAAGACCTTCATGGAAAATGTCTTACTAAGGCTACTTTCCGCCTTGCTGAGGTTCAAGAAATACACCTCTGGGGGCAAGTAAGGTCTAACTAGTGTACTGTATTTATTGGACCTACTAAGGCTATGGTTCAATAGATACACATTGCCGTCCCAGTGTTAACATTATTGTAGAAGTATTGTTGGGACAAGTTGTGAAAAGGCTTCATCTACTCAGTGATGAAAGGAGAACCTATTTTGTTGGGTCTGTAAAAGACCCTCTAAGTGCCCCACCAGTCACTCCGCCACCCCCCAAGTGCACCACCAGTCACAAAGCCATCACCACCCCCAAGTGCCACACCAGTCACCCCTCCACCCCCACCTGCCCCACCAGTCAAACCCGGCACCCCCGGTGGCTATAGGCTCTACTCACCGAGATCACCGGCAAAACCCATGTGTGTGTCCTGTGCAGGAGCAGCAGACTGGCCAGAGGAGGCTAAAAATGGGAGCGGGATAGGGGAGGAGACCAAACAGATACAGTAGGTGCAGATACATACATATCCACGCCTACGGATTTCACACTTAACTGTGAATCTGGTCCAATGAATTTAAGTGAAGGTTAATGAGATTAATACTAATGTAACAACAAAATCTTCTGCATAGTGCATAATTTTACCTTATTTAAACCAACGTAAATGTAACCTGAAAAACAAATACCATTGGTTGAGGAGGTTATAAACTTTGGTTTTCTTTATTTGAGTTCATAAATCACATATGCATAAAACCAATTAAAAAAAGTAAATGTAATCAGATAAAAGCTAAATTAGTTTTTGCTGACTAGAAAAATTATTTTTTAAAGTGCTGCTTTTTATAGTCGTCTTACAATTTTCTAACTTATGCACACTGACTCATTTTTTTTAAACTTTTAGGCTAATTTTATGTGTCTTATTTTACGTGGGAGTTAAGTGCTTTCTGTCGGCTTTGCCTTTTTTTTTTTATTAAAATCAAATTGCTTTAATTTTAATGGTAGTGATTTTCAGAACAGCTGTCCTCTCTGCATCTAGCAGTTTGTTACTTAAAGCTGTCATGTTTTATTTGTTGTAACGCAGATTTTGGCAATCTTCAACACTCCAGGTGTTGTGAAACTACGACTACCAGCATGCTCCAACAGCACAGAAATAGATAATAACCATCAAAGCATAATGGAACTTGTAGTTCTACAATACTTGGAGTTTGGGAAACAGTGCAACCCCTGCCCCCTTTTCCATCCCATCCGATTCATGTACAGTGCAATCACCAATCTATGCTTGCCCTGAATGATGACCCATCTGCGCATTTATGGTGGATGCGACTTTACTGCGCATGTACAAAACAGTTACTTGTCCAGACAGGTTGCAAGGTAAAAACACTCAGAGGTCATGATTCAGTCACACAACAATGTTAGGCTATGGACGTGTGTGGGTCCCCGATGCAAATGGACCTATTTCAATAGGGCCGTTTGCTCTCAGCCAGTTCCGAACTTGCTCGCATATCGATTGTTCATGCCTTGATGAGGCATAGCAATCGATCCCCAGAGCACCCAATATGGTGCTCTGAAAGGTAAGCAACCTGATTCTCTAACCCTAACCCTTTGTCTCCCCCGCAGCCTAACCCTAAGTCTCTCCCCCTGCAGCCTAACCCTAAATCTCCCCGCCCCAGCCTAATCCTTAGTCTCCCCCCCCTAGGCTAACC
>WWET01001770.1:64198-83261 GCA_011038615.1 Limnodynastes dumerilii | reverse complement strand
GCCGCCGTACTAGCGACGGCGGCCATAGCTCTGGATCAGGCCCAATGAGCGACACTATACAGAGGGCAGTATAGTATTCATGAAAATGAGCTAGAATGTCTTCCCATTTTGCTGTAACAGAAGTTTTTTTCTTGTAGTTTAGACATGTTAGCTAACAGGTGCCCTGCCTTGTTCCCCCCAATGATAGTATTTTTGGGTGACAAAATCACACTTATGCTGCGCTTAGGATGTAAGAAGTTTACAAGGCAAGAGCTCATTGTCATGAATGATTTGGCGGAGCTACTGTATATGTAGAGTTTTAAGCTATCTGTTCCTCTGAATCTGTGCAGCGCGGTAAGTGTATTAAGTGATGTTGTTACATGTAAATCTGATAGGCCTTTTCTTCTTATCTTCTCTTCTTGCTTTATATACGCACCTTTTATTGCATAGTTAAATAAAGTGTATAGTCAAAAGTTTTGTAGTAACAAAGAATATTTTCAGCCGCAGCTTATTCTGTTACCTGTGCGCGGACCTTGAAATCATTTTTAATGTAGTAACATTTGTGCATTGTAATCGGCAGTGTTTATAATGCATGGAGGGGCATTGTTTATTAGGTATATAGGGACAGTGTTTCTAATGCACGGAGGGAGAGTGTTTATTAGGTATATAGGGACAGTTTTTATAATACACGGAGGGGCAGTGTTTATTAGGTATATAGGGACAGTGTTTATAATGCACGGAGGGGCAGTATTTATTAGGTATATAGGGACAGTGGGGTAGATCCAGAACTACGTGTGCCGTACGTTTATTCGCGGAGCGTATTTTCGTGCACGTAAGTTCGCTACACTCCCCTCGGCACACCCCTTGCACGGATGTATTTTGTCAAGATATGCTTCCTAAACCCTACCTTAACTTTTTTCGCGTAACAGCGTACGTCCGCTAACGGACGTATAGACTACGTGAACGTACGCCGCCTAGCACGCCCATACTGTACACTTTACATACAAACCTCCACCTACTTCACGTAAAACGAACGTATTCTTGACTCACGTAAAATTGGCACGCCCACATGTAAGTATTTACGTGACACATACGTGAATGGCCCATACGTTCACAATTACGGTACGTGAATATGCATATTTTCTATGGTGCGCATGCGCAGTGCGTTCTAAACAGCGATTTTACGTCTCCGCCACGCGGAGGGGCAGTGTTTATTAGGTATATAGGGACAGTGTTTATAATGCACGGAGGGGCAGTGTGTATTAATTTAAATACAGTAACGACATACAGGGCAGGGATGGACAGCATAGTACATAATAAAATACAATCTAAATATAATAATATCACAAAAATACAATGAAGTGAAGCAAGCACAGAGCACAAGGCAAAATGTGAGGTGTCAAACTTGGTAGATCAGGGAGGAGGGGATAGAGCACAGTGAGAGATTGAGAGGGAGTCACCAGGTGGGGATGGGGTAAAAGGATAGCAGAGGGGGACGAGAGGGTAAAATGTGAGGGGGGAACGGTTGAGGAAGGAACAACACTAGGATGGAGGGCCCTGCTCACATGAGCAAACACACTTAGTGGGAGGGATGAACTTACAGAAGACATAAGGTGGGGGAAGGAAGTGGACTGCTGGTGTGAGTGGAGGAGAGGGGGAAGGAAGGAAAAAAAAGGGATAGATGTAGGATGCAGTGAGGATGTTTAGTGGAGAAGGGGTAGGCTAGCCTGAAAAGTGTGTTTTGAGTGAACACTTGAAGACCTGCAATGTGGGGTAGAGTCTGACTGAGGAAGGGAGGTCATTCCAGTGCAGAGGTGCAGCACATGAGAAGTCCTGGATACGGGTGTGAGATGTGGTGATCAGTAAAGAGGTCAGACAGCGCTGGTTAGCAGAACGGAGAGGGTGGGAAGGTGTGTGCATGTTGAGAGAAGAGAGGTAGGGAGCAGTGAATGAAGAAGAAGGTACAAACATGTTTCACCATATACAGTGTCCCAGGGATTTCATACAACACCAGGGAGCATACCCTGTTTATTTTTATATTTAATTAAAAAAAAATAGTAGTTGTTTTAAATGTGGGTGTATTTAATTGGGTGTTAAAAATATATTGCTTTAAAAATGCAATATAAATGACTACAAAAAAATACAGATCCTTGGAAACAATTAGTAACTATACTAATTACGGTATTATATATTATATAATTATTATACGTGTAGTTGTGTAACCTGCTGCATTACTCTGAGCCTATTTGCCAATGGGTTTCCAAAAGCATGTTGCACAGGTGTTCTTATTCACTATACTTTCTATTCAGAGTGCCTGTTGCAGACTCCGGAGACTCTGTTTCGGAGGTACTATATCCAAAGTATGTACAACACAATGATCTAATTAATAAAAAAAAATGTTCTAAAGATAATTCCTTTTTTTCAGACATAGGGACCCTGCTGGAGGCTGAGAAAAGGGTAATGATATTTTATTGTAATTAGGACATATTTTGAGCAATAGATTTGATGGACAAAATATAATATACAAAAAATCTGTTCACACAATGTTCCTCTTCTAGGCATCAGTCAAGTAGCAGGGGATATTGTAAGCTACTTATACATTAATTAGAGAAATCAGAATAATTTTCCATACCAGCATGTGCCCATCCTAAAAAGATCACACACAATGGTAATAATCACAGAGTGAATCCTTACTTGAGTGACTTTATTTCCGTGTAGTTGAAACAGAAATTTGACAATTTTGTGATCAGTTCATGCTCAAGCATTCAGGCAATCAGATCTGACAACATAACTTATCTGACTTGTGCTTATTGGGCCTGATTCAGAGATCCACTGCCGATGGTATCGCAAATATATGCATCTAAGTGGCAGGTCGGAGCAGGTTACATCCCACTGAATAAACAGTCACTCCCCTCGCAACCTCCGGCCAGACCTAAACTTCCACCTACATTGACTTGCCCTATCTGGCCGCACTCACTTCCGACCTTATGTGCAATAGTTGCGTATATTTAGGGTCCTATTTCTGTAATCGCGCCCACTTTCCCTCATCTCAATGCCTCCCCCCGCCCATTTCTATGCAAATCCTTCGGTTCCAAGATTTCCATTGGACTTAGGATCGCAACTGTTCCCGACCGATTCACAAGTCCGACCTTAAGGCATTTCCGACCCTAACTTCAACGTACATGGCATTGCACTATTACTACGCATGCGCAGTTGATGCAAAATCGATCCGACCCTAAATATATGCACCTAACTATCGTTAATATTGGATCTCTGAATCAGTCCCATTGTCACTTCCTATGGTATCTGATAAGGGGGCGTGTTATGTTTGAAAGCATGAGTTCTTTGGTATTACAACATCAGGGTTGTCGACTTTTTAAGGCTTCCCTCCAGGAGATGCCGGAGGGAAGCCATTGATGCCTGCAAGGGGTGGGACTTAATGATTTATGCAAATCTCATCATTAAGCCCCACCCCTGTCAATCACTATTGTGATCTCTAGTGTTTCAGGGGGTGGACGGGGCTTAACTACATCATCAAGTTCCGCCCATCCCTAGTAACACTAGGGTTTACAATAGAGTTTATTAGGGGGTCGGGACTTGCAGGAGATTTGCCGGCTCTCCCGGGATACAAGGAGAACTGTCCAAATTGTGGGAGTCTTCCAGATATTCTGGGAGAGTCGGCAACCCTGTACAACATACAGTATAGGTAGGGATCTGGATAGCTGAGTGATCCACACCATTAAGGGAAGTTAAGTTATTGGAGGTCTGTGTGAGCATGGGAAGCAGCGGGGATCTGCTAATGCAGCACAATCCAGACACACAGAACAAAGATACAAGGAACTTACAGAAACATTGTAAAGATCTAGCAATATTTTTCCATGCCCTGGATCCTATATCAGAACACTTTGCACCCACTGGATGTCTGACAGATGTTTAAAGGAATGTTTTCAAAGCATATAGAGCTCTATTTACAAAGAATAGGACTGCACACTTTACTTACCTTGACCAGGGTTGATTCTCCTTCCTGCGAGCCTGGCAACTCCGTTCATGACATTTACAAATACTCACCACTCTGGTGAGGTCATGCAATGATGTTCGCAGACGTTGGTTCTTGCAAAGAAATGAAGGATTAATGCACATGTGCAGCATTTTTGTTGTCAGGGCTTAGAACTCTTTAGAGACAAGTCAGGTAAGTTTGGAATCTTTTTTTTTTTTTTTTTGCCCACTGGAATACTCCTAGTTCATCATTAAAAAATGCAAAAAATTTCCTGCCCAAACTATCAGATTGCCTCTCAGCCATCTCCTTGTGGATGCTGCAGTATTATCTCAAGCTTAACATGGACAAAATTGAAATTGTAGTCTTGAAATTGTAGTCTTCCCTTCTTCCCCTCTACCCCTACTATATCCATTACTTTCAGCAACTCCACCATACCCTCCTCCACCCAAGCCCACTGCCTGGGCGACATCCTGGACTCCTCACTTTTATTTACACCCCACATCCATGCCCTCTCACTGTCTTGTCAATTTTACCTCTGCAACATAGCTCGCATCAGACCATTTATAACCACAGATGCCACTAAAACACTCATTCACTCTCTCGTTATCTCCTGTCTCAACTGCTGAAATATTCCCTACCCCTTCTTCATTATCTTCATCCACCACTCCAGCCCGACCCCTCCGCTCCGCTGGTGACCCCCGCCTCAACTCCAACCTGATAACTAAGTTTTATTCCCGCATCAAAGACTTCTCCCAGGCTGCCCCTCTGCTCTGAAACAACCTACCAAAACGTATCAGGTAATCCAACACCATCCAATCCTTCAAACACTCCCTCAAAACCCACTTCTTCAGGCTAGCCAACCCTTCCTCCACCTAAGCTTACCTGCCCTCCCCATCTTCATCACTGTGTCTCCTGTATGTTCACCCCCATTCACTTAGCATGTTAGCTCTTATGAGCAGGGTCCTCCTCGCTCCTGTCATCACCTTTTTACCCTTTCTTCTTTATTAATCCCCACCTATTTTCTCTACTGTCTATCTCTCTCCTTATTCATCTACTCCTGATGCAGGCATCTTTACTCTCCATACATATTGCTCTGCTATTTTTGTACTGTATTTTGTTTTTGCATTATACGGAACTTGTATTGTATTCCTTATTTATATGAATTTGTATCCTGTCTGTTACTTATTGTATATGTAACTATTGCCTTTGTATGGTGCTGCGGATACCGTGTTGCGCCTTATAAATAAACATTATACCTTGAAAGATATGAGCCAGGTAAACTAAACTAACAATTACAGTAAATTTAAAGTTAGACAAAGTTAGTTAAAAAACCCACAAACAAAGTAACAAGGTGCATAAAGTGAAATTATTCTTTCGCCTTGCAAAATTTAAACTACAATTCAATAAATAACTTCAAACAGAATGAAAATATTTTTTTTGCCAGAGGTAGAGTATGTGCTCTTTTTGGAACTCGTCCTAAAATAGAAATCCTGCAATTTACATTAATCCAGCTAAAAGATATTTTATGGTGTATGTGTGTGTGTGCTTTGTAGCTAGGAGTGTGGATCCCCTTTGCGAACGTCCCTATTTTGATAGGTCCGTTCACTCCCAGCCAGTTCAGAAATGGCTGTTTAATCGACTGCTTATGCATAGCAATCGAACCCCCAGAGCACCGAAAACAGTACTCTGAAAGGTAAGTAATTATCCCCAACCCACTCCCAAACTCTAACTCTTACCCTAAGTCTCCCCCACCGCAGCCTAACCCTATGTCTCTCCCCCTGCAGCCTAACCCTAAATCTCCCTACCCCGCAGCCTAACTCTATATCTTCCCCTCCCCCTCAGCCTAACCCTAAGTCCCCGGAGAGGGTTACTCACCTCTCCGGTGGTGCGGCGGCGGCGCTTCCGTAAATTAATGAATAAGTATGCGAATCGCATACTCACCCATTCATAACAAAAAAAATTCTGCAATGGCTCTCATTCGAAATAGGGACAGCCGAAAAGCAATTTTTGGTTGTCCCTATTTCACAATGAGAGAGATCGCAGCTGGGACTCGCAATATGTAGCCAGTTACAGGATTGTGTTAAAGTGAATTAATTATAACAGCACTTGTTATTTAAGAAAAATTTGGTTCCATTAAAAGCATAATGCTTTCCATTAAAGATTTTCAATTTGCAATGATGTTACTTTGCAGATGCTTTTACACATAAATGGAACTGGTTGCATTGTGTAAAGCATCTGTGACATACAGAAAACTACTTGACACAAATAATGTGCTATTTTAGTGCATACACAGAGGACTAATACACCAAGCTCTTATAAGCACCTTCCCCCTGTTATTTCAGAAGCAACCATTACCATCTCTGTTAGATGATAATTTGTATGGATTCTTCTAACAATATGACCGGACTGATTCATCATAGCTGTGTATATGTATAACTTTACTGTAAATGTTTTTACCACTTCAGTGAGCACACATAGGAATACTAGATATAAATAAACACAAGAAATGGAAGATGTAAATCATTTTTTACTGTACAATTATATACATCATGATTGCAATGCACATCGTTTTCAGTTTTGGCCAATTTCAGTTAGCTATCCCGGTTCTGCCCATTCTCCACCCATTTTTGCTAACAATTGGTCATATTTGGTCAAATCCCCACCCATTTCTCCATAACCCCTGGCCCTGCCCGTTTTGCGGTCCATGAAAAACAGGAAAGTTGGGAGGTAAACATGGTCATATAATATGCAGCTTCACAGCAAATGATGGGCTCCATTTACTATCATTTGCGCAGCGAGCGCTAATAATAGCATACAGGCTTTCTGCGCCTTACAATAATGTGGGTAATATTTACTAATACCTTCCCTTACAGCGAGGTCCCAAGAGCTCGAGAAAGACGCTGGACAGATAAGTTTAACTCTTTCTTGATAAATAGAAAATATAGAGATCAGATGCCCCGAATTCAATAGAGCGGGCCGGCGATTGGGAATGCAGAGTCTGATGATTGCCATGGTTTCCATGGTGATCATAGATTTGTAAATGGTAAAGACTTTGTTATCGGAAGATATCTACTGAAAACGAAGTCTTCATTATTTAGTAAATGGAGCCCTATGTATGAGCATTTTTTTTTTCATACCCAATAAATGGTTTCTAGCAGTTTAATTGTTGCATGGTCTTGGTCATTACTAGACATAGGATTATATGCATTTGCATGTTTGCAGATGCAGATGCATAAAACGCTATTTTTATAGCGTTATTGCATATTTTAGTACTTTTTCATTGACAGTGCTTATTCCAGTAGTTAAATGTGTTAGGCGTGTTCTATTACGTGGGAACAGTGGCGGGCCACAGCCAGTGACGTGCGCCTCACACGCACTCAGCAAGCACACTGAACCCGATCTGCTGGCTCGCACTAGGCGAAAGCGTTGGCGGGATGCGGCGCGCGTGGGGGAAGGGAGTACGGCACTTGTTGCTTCACACAATTCAATTGCTCGCTGTGTTTGTTAACCTACGAAAATCTTATTTTTGTTGAAATAATGGTGCCAGTGAAAAAAAATACCCAGACTTTAATGGAATCTTGGAAAAAAAATTACCCAGGCCAATTTACGACTGATGGCACTGTGATTTTCTGCAAGGTTTGTGACAAGCAAATACCTTCATCAAAAAAATACCAGATCGATCAACATGTGAGTACTGCTTCCCATATATTGTGAATATAAACGTTCAATCTAATCATAAATAGTATTTTGATTGTGCATATTTTGTGCATATTTTGCCCTTTTTTAGTGCATATTTGCATGCATATTTTGGCATTTTGATAGTGCATATAATCCTATGTCTAGTGATTGCATAGGTGTGTGCCCAGCTTTAGGCAACATGCAGATATGTGTTATTATATGTGAGATTGCATTAACCAATAACAGGCCAGGTCCAGCATTAATAAAACACAAAAACAGCTGAATTAAGCGCTCCAAATACGCAAGTGTGCTGTGCTTGTGTTCTGTGCTTGTGTTCTGTGCTTGTGTTCTGTGCTTGTGTTCTGTGCTTGTGTTCTGTGCTTGTGTTCTGTGCTTGTGTTCTGTGCTTGTGTTCTGTGCTTGTGTTCTGTGCTTGTGTTCTGTGCTTGTGTTCTGTGCTTGTGTTCTGTGCTTGTGTTCTGTGCTTGTGTTCTGTGCTTGTGTTCTGTGCTTGTGTTCTGTGCTTGTGTTCTGTGCTTGTGTTCTGTGCTTGTGTTCTGTGCTTGTGTTCTGTGCTTGTGTTCTGTGCTTGTGTTCTGTGCTTGTGTTCTGTGCTTGTGTTCTGTGCTTGTGTTCTGTGCTTGTGTTCTGTGCTTGTGTTCTGTGCTTGTGTTCTGTGCTTGTGTTCTGTGCTTGTGTTCTGTGCTTGTGTTCTGTGCTTGTGTTCTGTGCTTGTGTTCTGTGCTTGTGTTCTGTGCTTGTGTTCTGTGCTTGTGTTCTGTGCTTGTGTTCTGTGCTTGTGTTCTGTGCTTGTGTTCTGTGCTTGTGTTCTGTGCTTGTGTTCTGTGCTTGTGTTCTGTGCTTGTGTTCTGTGCTTGTGTTCTGTGCTTGTGTTCTGTGCTTGTGTTCTGTGCTTGTGTTCTGTGCTTGTGTTCTGTGCTTGTGTTCTGTGCTTGTGTTCTGTGCTTGTGTTCTGTGCTTGTGTTCTGTGCTTGTGTTCTGTGCTTGTGTTCTGTGCTTGTGTTCTGTGCTTGTGTTCTGTGCTTGTGTTCTGTGCTTGTGTTCTGTGCTTGTGTTCTGTGCTTGTGTTCTGTGCTTGTGTTCTGTGCTTGTGTTCTGTGCTTGTGTTCTGTGCTTGTGTTCTGTGCTTGTGTTCTGTGCTTGTGTTCTGTGCTTGTGTTCTGTGCTTGTGTTCTGTGCTTGTGTTCTGTGCTTGTGTTCTGTGCTTGTGTTCTGTGCTTGTGTTCTGTGCTTGTGTTCTGTGCTTGTGTTCTGTGCTTGTGTTCTGTGCTTGTGTTCTGTGCTTGTGTTCTGTGCTTGTGTTCTGTGCTTGTGTTCTGTGCTTGTGTTCTGTGCTTGTGTTCTGTGCTTGTGTTCTGTGCTTGTGTTCTGTGCTTGTGTTCTGTGCTTGTGTTCTGTGCTTGTGTTCTGTGCTTGTGTTCTGTGCTTGTGTTCTGTGCTTGTGTTCTGTGCTTGTGTTCTGTGCTTGTGTTCTGTGCTTGTGTTCTGTGCTTGTGTTCTGTGCTTGTGTTCTGTGCTTGTGTTCTGTGCTTGTGTTCTGTGCTTGTGTTCTGTGCTTGTGTTCTGTGCTTGTGTTCTGTGCTTGTGTTCTGTGCTTGTGTTCTGTGCTTGTGTTCTGTGCTTGTGTTCTGTGCTTGTGTTCTGTGCTTGTGTTCTGTGCTTGTGTTCTGTGCTTGTGTTCTGTGCTTGTGTTCTGTGCTTGTGTTCTGTGCTTGTGTTCTGTGCTTGTGTTCTGTGCTTGTGTTCTGTGCTTGTGTTCTGTGCTTGTGTTCTGTGCTTGTGTTCTGTGCTTGTGTTCTGTGCTTGTGTTCTGTGCTTGTGTTCTGTGCTTGTGTTCTGTGCTTGTGTTCTGTGCTTGTGTTCTGTGCTTGTGTTCTGTGCTTGTGTTCTGTGCTTGTGTTCTGTGCTTGTGTTCTGTGCTTGTGTTCTGTGCTTGTGTTCTGTGCTTGTGTTCTGTGCTTGTGTTCTGTGCTTGTGTTCTGTGCTTGTGTTCTGTGCTTGTGTTCTGTGCTTGTGTTCTGTGCTTGTGTTCTGTGCTTGTGTTCTGTGCTTGTGTTCTGTGCTTGTGTTCTGTGCTTGTGTTCTGTGCTTGTGTTCTGTGCTTGTGTTCTGTGCTTGTGTTCTGTGCTTGTGTTCTGTGCTTGTGTTCTGTGCTTGTGTTCTGTGCTTGTGTTCTGTGCTTGTGTTCTGTGCTTGTGTTCTGTGCTTGTGTTCTGTGCTTGTGTTCTGTGCTTGTGTTCTGTGCTTGTGTTCTGTGCTTGTGTTCTGTGCTTGTGTTCTGTGCTTGTGTTCTGTGCTTGTGTTCTGTGCTTGTGTTCTGTGCTTGTGTTCTGTGCTTGTGTTCTGTGCTTGTGTTCTGTGCTTGTGTTCTGTGCTTGTGTTCTGTGCTTGTGTTCTGTGCTTGTGTTCTGTGCTTGTGTTCTGTGCTTGTGTTCTGTGCTTGTGTTCTGTGCTTGTGTTCTGTGCTTGTGTTCTGTGCTTGTGTTCTGTGCTTGTGTTCTGTGCTTGTGTTCTGTGCTTGTGTTCTGTGCTTGTGTTCTGTGCTTGTGTTCTGTGCTTGTGTTCTGTGCTTGTGTTCTGTGCTTGTGTTCTGTGCTTGTGTTCTGTGCTTGTGTTCTGTGCTTGTGTTCTGTGCTTGTGTTCTGTGCTTGTGTTCTGTGCTTGTGTTCTGTGCTTGTGTTCTGTGCTTGTGTTCTGTGCTTGTGTTCTGTGCTTGTGTTCTGTGCTTGTGTTCTGTGCTTGTGTTCTGTGCTTGTGTTCTGTGCTTGTGTTCTGTGCTTGTGTTCTGTGCTTGTGTTCTGTGCTTGTGTTCTGTGCTTGTGTTCTGTGCTTGTGTTCTGTGCTTGTGTTCTGTGCTTGTGTTCTGTGCTTGTGTTCTGTGCTTGTGTTCTGTGCTTGTGTTCTGTGCTTGTGTTCTGTGCTTGTGTTCTGTGCTTGTGTTCTGTGCTTGTGTTCTGTGCTTGTGTTCTGTGCTTGTGTTCTGTGCTTGTGTTCTGTGCTTGTGTTCTGTGCTTGTGTTCTGTGCTTGTGTTCTGTGCTTGTGTTCTGTGCTTGTGTTCTGTGCTTGTGTTCTGTGCTTGTGTTCTGTGCTTGTGTTCTGTGCTTGTGTTCTGTGCTTGTGTTCTGTGCTTGTGTTCTGTGCTTGTGTTCTGTGCTTGTGTTCTGTGCTTGTGTTCTGTGCTTGTGTTCTGTGCTTGTGTTCTGTGCTTGTGTTCTGTGCTTGTGTTCTGTGCTTGTGTTCTGTGCTTGTGTTCTGTGCTTGTGTTCTGTGCTTGTGTTCTGTGCTTGTGTTCTGTGCTTGTGTTCTGTGCTTGTGTTCTGTGCTTGTGTTCTGTGCTTGTGTTCTGTGCTTGTGTTCTGTGCTTGTGTTCTGTGCTTGTGTTCTGTGCTTGTGTTCTGTGCTTGTGTTCTGTGCTTGTGTTCTGTGCTTGTGTTCTGTGCTTGTGTTCTGTGCTTGTGTTCTGTGCTTGTGTTCTGTGCTTGTGTTCTGTGCTTGTGTTCTGTGCTTGTGTTCTGTGCTTGTGTTCTGTGCTTGTGTTCTGTGCTTGTGTTCTGTGCTTGTGTTCTGTGCTTGTGTTCTGTGCTTGTGTTCTGTGCTTGTGTTCTGTGCTTGTGTTCTGTGCTTGTGTTCTGTGCTTGTGTTCTGTGCTTGTGTTCTGTGCTTGTGTTCTGTGCTTGTGTTCTGTGCTTGTGTTCTGTGCTTGTGTTCTGTGCTTGTGTTCTGTGCTTGTGTTCTGTGCTTGTGTTCTGTGCTTGTGTTCTGTGCTTGTGTTCTGTGCTTGTGTTCTGTGCTTGTGTTCTGTGCTTGTGTTCTGTGCTTGTGTTCTGTGCTTGTGTTCTGTGCTTGTGTTCTGTGCTTGTGTTCTGTGCTTGTGTTCTGTGCTTGTGTTCTGTGCTTGTGTTCTGTGCTTGTGTTCTGTGCTTGTGTTCTGTGCTTGTGTTCTGTGCTTGTGTTCTGTGCTTGTGTTCTGTGCTTGTGTTCTGTGCTTGTGTTCTGTGCTTGTGTTCTGTGCTTGTGTTCTGTGCTTGTGTTCTGTGCTTGTGTTCTGTGCTTGTGTTCTGTGCTTGTGTTCTGTGCTTGTGTTCTGTGCTTGTGTTCTGTGCTTGTGTTCTGTGCTTGTGTTCTGTGCTTGTGTTCTGTGCTTGTGTTCTGTGCTTGTGTTCTGTGCTTGTGTTCTGTGCTTGTGTTCTGTGCTTGTGTTCTGTGCTTGTGTTCTGTGCTTGTGTTCTGTGCTTGTGTTCTGTGCTTGTGTTCTGTGCTTGTGTTCTGTGCTTGTGTTCTGTGCTTGTGTTCTGTGCTTGTGTTCTGTGCTTGTGTTCTGTGCTTGTGTTCTGTGCTTGTGTTCTGTGCTTGTGTTCTGTGCTTGTGTTCTGTGCTTGTGTTCTGTGCTTGTGTTCTGTGCTTGTGTTCTGTGCTTGTGTTCTGTGCTTGTGTTCTGTGCTTGTGTTCTGTGCTTGTGTTCTGTGCTTGTGTTCTGTGCTTGTGTTCTGTGCTTGTGTTCTGTGCTTGTGTTCTGTGCTTGTGTTCTGTGCTTGTGTTCTGTGCTTGTGTTCTGTGCTTGTGTTCTGTGCTTGTGTTCTGTGCTTGTGTTCTGTGCTTGTGTTCTGTGCTTGTGTTCTGTGCTTGTGTTCTGTGCTTGTGTTCCCGACAGGAAGCTGTCATACTGGGCATGCGCAGTGCGAATTTTTGTACGAAAATACGCAAAATACGGGCGTACGCTCGCACGAAATTGGCCAATTTCGTAGCTCTGGATCAGGCCCAATATCCCCATCATGTCTCTGAAGCCCCCCAGTATCCCCATCATGTCTCTGAGCCCCCCAGTATTCCCCATAATTTGCCTCCAGTCCTCTCAATATTCCCCATTATGTGCCTCCAGCCCCCTTCAGCATTCCCCATCATATGCCTCCAGCCCCACTCAGTATACCCCATAACGTGCCTCCAGCTCCCTTCAGTATTCTCCATCATATGCCTGCAGTCCTCCTTCCTCCCCTCCAGTATTCCCCATAATATTCCTCCAGTTCTTCCCCAGTATTCCCCATAATATGCCTCCAGTTACCCTGCCTCCCCCCAGTATGCCCCATAATATGCCTCCAATTCCCTCCATCCCCATAATATGCCTCCAGTTCCCTTCCCCCCACAATATTCCCCATAAAATGCCTCCAATTCCCCTTCCCCCAGTATTCCCCATAATATGCCTCCAATTTCCCTCCTTCCCATTATATTGCCTCCAATTCCCCTCCTTACCCCCCTGTATGGCTCCAGTTCCCCTCCTTCCCCCCCAGTATTCCCCATAATATGGCTCCAGTTCCCCTCCTTCCCCCCAGTATTCCCCATAATATGGCTCCAGTTCCCCTCCTTCCCCCCCAGTATTCACCCTAATGTGCCCCCAGCCTCTCCTCTTACTTACCTGTTTCCTGCCTGCTCTGCAGCGCTGTGAGACAGGACAGGAAGTGCTCATAAAAGAGGTTCCTGTGTGAGCTGCAGCAGCTCACACAGGATCTCCTATTCAGATTGGCAGCATTAGGAGACTTCTGTCTGCAGACAGGAAGTGCTCATAAAAGAGGTTCCTGTGTGAGCTGCAGCAGCTCACACAGGATCTCCTATTCAGATTGGCAGCATTCATACAGGAGACTTCATAAACGCTGCCAATCTGTAAGCGTGGTGCGGGGGGGATGTCCGGCGCCTATCCAGCATGGCGCCGGGATGCAACGCATCCCCTCGCGGAGCAGGTCGCGCCGGCCCTGGTGGTAACTTTGAGTGTGGGTCAGCAAGACCGACCATTTTCATACCTACTGTGAAATCCATTGCTCCTGCAGAGAGGGTGTGCTGAGAGGACCAGTTGCTTGTGCCGTTTACCTCGTGGTCTAGTTTTCATCCAGGGACTATCACCATCTTCATACCTTCTTCTCTTCATAAGCAGAGAATAAGTTTAAATATGATTTTAGTCTTTGGTTGAAGTAGATATCTTCTAATTATGCCTTTATCACAGGACATCTTCCTCCTCACATAACATGGGTGTCACGCAGTGTAACATCACATCTGACCACACCATAGGGTCTCATGTAACTTCTGCCCAGAAACTGTTGAATAATTGCTGATTACTGAAAGCAAAATGAGAATTTTTGCTTCCACTGACACATATTAACAACATTCTCTGTCAAGATGCACATTACAAATAAGTAGAAATGGAAGCGTCTATGTAAGAACTCACCACTCACAGGTATGTTTTTAAAACACACAGATTCTTTAAAAAATAAGCTTTGGCAGGGCTGTTTCATTAGAAGCATTAAAGTATTTATGTAACAGAGGATCAATGGATTAAAGGATTAAATTGCAGTATTGGTTCAGGTACTTGACCCCATTTCACCCTTTAGGGCTTGACCACTCCACATCTGGCAGCAGTACATGTGTGGAAAACTGAAGAAGACATTTAAAATGTCTTTATTTTTCACTAACAGTAAATGTTTATGAACCCAAGATGCCTTTCCCTCAAGGTACATATAATACATATCTCTGCAAATTTACCTGTGTTCACAGCGAGATTGTAGGAATTGAGAAATCTCCTACTTTTTTGTACCACTATTTCTGGAATTGTGCTGCTATGTTTACTAACATAAATATTTTACACATAAAAAAGATCCTAAGAGTTTTGAGTTGAGATTTTAACTGGTTCATTAATAACTATGCTCAATCTTACCATTATAAATACACGTGACAGCAAGAAGATACATCTTGTTGCTACTTGCAGTGGCCCAGATCCTCAGGTACGCGCAACAGTGAAATTATGTACAGCATGTACGTAATTTCACTGTTTAGAAAGTTGTGCGCATTTGCACAATCTTCTTACGCCATCGTGTGGGTGGTGTACTTAATGTTTGTTATGTACCCCGCAGGTTACGGGAGAGGGACTATCTCCTTATTTACGATCGTCAAGGCGGAGATACAGATGTAAATGAGGGGACAGGGTGGGCTTGGCCCATTACGATCAGGTATGTGGCCGCAAGGCCGCATACATAATCGTAAAACTTAAGGTAGGAATCAGACAAACCGTAAGTGTCCACATTTCCTACCGACAGTGGGGGGTGCACAGGGCATGCTCTTTCCGCTACAATGCCGGCTGTAATGACCTTGGGCGCCATAGGTCTAGATCCGGCCCAGTAACTCATCCATGCTGATACTTAGCGGTCAGGATGATCATTTATTATTGGCAGCATTGGTCAGCTATTATGGCTGCTAGGCAACCAGGACACTTTGAGTACTCATGCTGTTAGTAATCAAAGCAGACAAGATACTCAGGAGAAGTCTCTGCTCTACCTACAACCAAAAATTCCTAATAGGGATAACCCCAGCGCTATAGAATATTGATAAAAATAATTCACCTATGTGAAAACATATACATGCACCGAGCAGCAAATTTTAAATATCGAATACAATTTATTGACATGAAAGTATGTATGGACTATAACCACACAACACAACACATAAAATAAAAACAATAAAAATGTGTGCAAGCAGCTATATTAATAAGGCATATATAAGCAAGAGTATTAGGAGTGTATTTGTTATAATCCTGCAGTCCACTGATTATTTGCAGCGATATACGGCTGCGTACTTCCATTGTACAGGCTCAGATGGTTTCCCAGTATAGCCACCAAATTGCATAAACAAGCTGTAATGATCATCAAGTCCAATACTATTTGGTATATTATTCCATATATGGAGATGTTAATTCAGCTGATAAATGCTTTATGGTTATATAGGACTGAAGAGCCAATAACAGTTACGTTGCAACTTTGTAACAGCCGAAGTAGGAAATATTATTCCAAAACGATACAGTGTACCAGCAGAGAAGACAAAGTCATATGCCCCTTGCAATTTAGGGCAGTTTATAGCGCTCTCTATTAGGCAATCTGCCACAGTATCACTCACTGCTCCGGTGCTGTCAGATTTCCCAGCGGTCCAGGGACGGATAGAAGAAATCCTTCCTCCACGTAAGTATACTCTCTCTCACCGGTGGCCACCCGGGATAGTTTCGTGGAGGACCGAAGACCGCAACACCTCCGGAGCGTTGATGTTTTCAGCTGCTTCTTTGCACACTCGTGGTAATTTACACGTCTGACGCGTTTCTTCCTCACCTGAGGACTTTCTCAAAGCATAGTGCTGGTATAGCGTGACCCAACCCCTTTTAAACGGAACAGTCAGGTGGATTTCCTTGATTACTTCATTTAAAATACTGTTAATTAATATCGTTTCAAGGAATTTTATAGACCTAGAGTCCGCATAAGGGTAAGTTGGTATCATGCATAATAACAAAATAAAAATAAGTTAAATAAAACAATTTGCTGCTCGGAACATTCTAAACCTAAAACCAACAGTTTAAATCTAGCTAAAAATATATAGCTTGTAAAAATATATACATAAACATAAAAGCAAAAATGAATGTGAAAATAGATAAATATATATATAAATATAAGATGGCAACAATCACCACATTCTTCTCATTTAACATCATAAGTGAGTATTCAAATAGTGTATCTCAAAAAGGCTTTTGTTTATTTATACTGTGTTCAATGGGGTTCTTACTCTATTAATCCATTGACTACTCATAGCACAATTGAATAACTTTCAAGAGTGTTTTCACTTAATCATATGGTACTCATATATATTAAGGAAGATTTCTGAATTTTTAATAATACGAGGAAGGTACTGTCCTCTATTCTATAAACCTTTGTTATAACCAAACATAATGCACAAATTTATATTGGTTGGCGTAGTGTTTATACATGACCTATCACAAAGACTAAAAAATCTCTATATTGCTGTTCATATATTTATTCACTTATAAGCATTTCCCATAAGTATCTTTTTACATTAATAAATTCATTTTTCATCAGACAAAATTTTTTTACATTCATTGGGGGTAATAGTGACACTAAATTAGTGCACTATTATGCTTATATTTTACTGTAATTAAATATAATAATGTCTTCACAGGACATAGTGAAGACTATTATATTTAGTGTTGATATCGATAATTATCCCAAGTCTTCTTCCCTTTTACAAAGAACTCCCAGAAGAAGGACAATAAAAAATCAATAAAATGTTTTAATTAATACAAATTAATAAGAAATCAATTAATATATCAGTACCCTGTGTCCTTGAATTCCACTACATCGTTAAGGCCCTCTGGAACCAACGTCTGTAATTTAAAGGTCCAGAAGGCCTCCCTCTGGCATAATTTGGTGTACCTATTCCACCCCTATCCGTTACCGCAATGTGTTCAATGCCACACACCTTTACCAGGCTGACATCATTCTGATGTATCCTAGAAAAATGTCTGTATAAAGAGTGTGTGGTAAGGCCCTTGGTAATATTCCTCCGGTGTCCCCGGACACGGTCCTTCAATTTTCTAGTTGTCCTCCCTACGTACTGCAGGCCACAAGGGCACTGCAGCACGTAGATGACAAATGTAGACTCACATGTGATGTGCTCATGGATAGGGGAGGAAAAGTTGCTCACATAGGATTGAATCAAAGTGACTCCATCCATAATGTATGTACAGGTAAGACAGATCTTCTTTCTGCATTTGAAACAGCCCTGATTGTCAACCTGAGGTTTAGTCCTGATTTTAGTATTCATTATAATTCTACTAGGGGATAATAAGTCTTTCAAATTTTTATTTTTATTATAAATAATCTGTGGTTTCTCACCAATAAGGGGAGCTAGAAAAGGATCTTGATTTAATATGTAAAAATTATTTTTCAAGACATTACTTAAGCTTTTAGATTTATTGTTAAATTTGGAAATAAAATAAATTTTCTGTTCATCATAATTAGAATTGAGTCTTCCACTGTCTTTTGTTTTCATTTTAGGGACTAACAGGTTCTTTCTATCTAGTTTTCTTGCCCTCTCAAGTGAGTCCTTGAGTATCTTCTCATGGTAACCTCTATGCCTGAATTGATTCGTCAGGGATTTTGCCTGCTTCTCGAATTCAATTGCGACGTATTCTGGTAAATTGGCCAAAAGGGACATGATCCACCCACGGACGGTAATGCCCACTGCGATAATGCAGGAAATTACAAGCATCCGTGGGTTTGGAAAAGTTCTTAGGAATGATTTTGTTGCCATTGGCAGAGAGTGTGATGTCCAAGAAGTCTACTGTGCTCGTGCTAAAGTGAGAAGTGACATCACACTCTCTGCCAATGGCAACAAAATCATTCCTAAGAACTTTTCCAAACCCCATTGAACACAGTATAAATAAACAAAAGCCTTTTTGAGATACACTATTTAAATACT
This sequence comes from Limnodynastes dumerilii, assembly GCA_011038615.1. Lineage (NCBI taxonomy): Eukaryota > Metazoa > Chordata > Amphibia > Anura > Limnodynastidae > Limnodynastes > Limnodynastes dumerilii. Next base: position 65,289 of record WWET01001770.1, on the reverse strand, counting down.
CACTTATGATGTTAAATGAGAAGAATGTGGTGATTGTTGCCATCTTATTTTTATATATATATTTATCTATTTTCACATTCATTTTTGCTTTTATGTTTATATATATATTTTTTACAAGCTATATATTTTTAACTAGATTTAAACTGTTGGTTTGAGGTTTAGAACGTTCCGAGCAGCAAATTGTTTTATTTAACTAATTTTTATTTTGTTATTATGCATGATACCAACTTACCCTTATATATACCCTCGATATTTTAAATTTGCTGCTCGGTGCATGTATATGTTTTCACATAGGTGAATTATTTTTATCAATATTCTATAGCGCTGGGGTTATCCCTATTGGGAATATTTGGTTGTTTTTATTTGAATAGAGGAGCAGGTAAAACTCATCTCTACCCCATAAGCTGCTAATTTTCCAGAGCAACCAACCTAGTGCACCTTAGAGTGCATTCTTGTTGTTTCTTGTCTGCTCTTCCTACCAGCCAAAAGTTCAGAAGCCAAGTGGAGAGAGTAAACAGAGCAATATTTATGTAATTAAATGTCAAAATGTCACAATGATTACGCTATGTTTGTCTGCAACAATACCTGTCACTCTTACAACTACCTCTACATTTTCTGTGTGTTAGACCTGCATCCTCAGCCTAACTGTCTTGATTAACATTTACCCAATATCCTTCTGAGATTTGTAAAATAGTCTTCCACATTAAAGTAATCTGAAGGATATTATGTGCCACTGCGGTAGTTTCAGTAGCACAACCTATTTCTCTCCTGGCTACTCGAGCAGATCCTGGCTGTTGCTAAGCAGTCAGGATACTGCTCTCTCAGGAAGCTGGTTGACAGCAATCATGACTGGTGTTAAGAAGCCAAGCTGGCTGAATTAACAAAATAGCTATAGCTTATTCTGAGTAATTAATAGGTTGCAGCTCTAATTTGCTGTTCTGTTTTGAAATGCCCATCTAGGAGAACACTCCATTGCTGGTGAAATTGTTTAATCTAGCCATTTTGTCAGTTTGCCTTAGATTTTTTTTTTTATTCAGTAAATTTGTATTGATTTTCAGGAACACGAAACAAAATAACAGACATAACAACCC
>WWET01001770.1:19364-40916 GCA_011038615.1 Limnodynastes dumerilii | reverse complement strand
GATACTATACTAAAAGAGCTTAGAGGGGTGCTGGCAAAACCATTAACTGAATTATTCAATCAGTCACTAATAACTGGGGTAATTCCAGAGGACTGGAAAATAGCAAATGTCGTCCCTTAAAAGTGGANACTAATCTAATAACTGGGGTAATTCCAGAGGACTGGAAAATAGCAAATGTCGTCCCTCTGCATAAAAGTGGAAGTAGGGAAGAAGCGTCAAACTACCGACCAGTGAGTCTAACATCTAGGGAAATTACCAGTAACTTACAGGATCCCAAGCAGCATGGATTCACTGGGGGAAGATCATGTCAAACAAATCTTATTGAATTTTTTGACTGGGTCAGTAAAGTATTAGATAAAGGGGGAGCTGTAGACATAGCTTATCTAGATTTTAGCAAGGCTTTTGACACTGTGCCACATCGAAGACTGTTAAATAAGCTGAAAACTTTAGGGTTGGACTTAAAGCTAGTTGCATGGAGGAGGGGAATGCACACCCCTGGCGCTCCCTTCCTTCTTATAGAGTTCTGCAATGTGCAGAGCCTACCTAACTTTGCCGCACAAATCGGTGTCTGCATGGATGCAGATTTGTGTGGAACTGCTTCTCCCCACCACTAGCACTTAATTACCATGTGGATATTAAGTGCCGACCCCTTTACAGAAGTTCCTCCGTACGGAACAAAGTTCTGTATGGAAGAATGTAAGAAACATAACACATACATGCACCAATGTTACATGTCAAGAGACTTGTGTAAATATGAGTCCTGCGTATTGGTAAATCAGGGCCACGATGTGTCAAACCCTCCTGCTGTCCTCATGCCCAGTGCCAAACTGTTTGGGGGAATTGTAATACTTATATAGGCCCGTATTCAGAGTACCGGACGTATAACATATACGTTCGGTGTTTAGCAATTTTACTACTGCGCATGTGTAGTAATTTTTTTATATAATCTATGTATCTTTTCTTACATAAATTGCGTAAATGTGGTCTGAAAGATCGCATTTACGCAATCTACGTAAGAAAAAGATACACAGATTACGTTAAAAAAATTACTACGCATGCGCAGTAGTAAAATCGCTAAACCCTGAACGTATATGTTATACGTCCGGTACTCTGAATGCGGGCCATAATTGTGCCATGGGCCAGGACTTTTCGAGGGACATACTATAGATTTGATAGATTTGATAAACAGGAATTTCCCATATTAATCTACTATAATCCTTTACATCATTATGTTTTTAATGAAGGGTTAATACTTTGCTTTTTGCTTGTTGCACCCAAATACTGGTCATCTTTGCTTTCACACTGTTATTTAAAAAGGAAACTCCGCAGGTTAGATAACTCGTAAGTGCCATAAGGTACCTAAAAACGGGGGGACGGGATAGGGACAGGACGGGTGAGTTAGGTGCCGATCTGTCCGCACCTAACTCACTGGTATCTGTGAATAATGTCCAGGATTCCCAGCTAGAACTAACATTTCTTTCTATATACACTTTTATAACTCATTACAAAAGCTGCATCTCTCTTATAGTGTGCTTCTGCCTTAAGAGCTCTACAAGCAGAAAATGAGATTTCAACTCTATAACTTCCTGTGTTACCTTCAGCATCACATTATTCATCATTGCTATAATTAATCTATTGTCAAACTTTACAGTTTTAAGTAAATTGTAGGAATTTTGTAAAGTAAAAACTTTAAGGAAAATATAGAGAGGAGGAAGATGGAAAAGATACCGTATTTAATAGGAAAAGTGTAATTACAGGATTATCTAGAATTGACTTAAAAGGCCCAAGTTAATTAGCCGCAATGACGGGAGAAAGTTCGCGCTGTGTTTTTTCCCGTCATATACGGTATGAAAAATGGGCAAATTTTTATGCGCACCTCCATGGGGTCTCCAAAAACAAATTTTCAGAACTAGCCCTGCACCGCAAATAATGCCAGTACGAAGCCAAAAAATGCACCCCAATATGCCACTACTTCTCTTTATCCTTTTAAAAGTTCCCTTTCTCTGCAATTACAATAGTTGAGGCTTGATCTGTTTAGCCTTATTATCAGTATGAGAGTTACTATAGGTTTTACTGTCACAGGAAAGCAGTTACCTTTCTCAGTAATGGCCCAGAAATAGCAAATCCTGGACTTTACAAGCAGCACCCAAATCATTGGACAGTAGATGAAAAATATAGTTAGGGGCCGTTGAAAGAATCGTCATCCCCTTTTCTTATCAGCAGTGTGTTCCCTGTGAACATTTTCTTTTATGCATATCCTTAGAGCAGTAATTTGTGTTGACAACCCTACGATGATGTAAACGTGTACATGTTCTAAATTCAGATATGGCTAATGTTTTTTAAACGAGAATACAAATGTGATTATAACCAATGAAAATTGTAAAACCTCTGAGCAGTTCATTACTATGACACATGCATAACACTGTCTTTCCATCTTTGTGTATTTAGGATGGGGGTCATTTCCTGTCACTTTGAATAATTGGATTATACTATATAGTAAAGATGTTGTCCCACATAGTTACATTACATCAAATCTTGGTTGCAGAGAGGAGGACTTTAGTAGCAGAAAGAGAGAAATAGTAATGCCACTTTATAGGTCATTGGTACAATTTCACTTGGAATTCTGTGTTTAGTTCTGGAGGCCATATCTTCAGAATAACATTAGACTGTGCCAAGAAAGGCAACTAAAATGGTGCATGACATGTGTCACAAAACATATAACGAAAGACTAGAGGAAACAAACATGTATAGCTTGAAACAGACAGGAGAAAGGAGGGAGATATATTGGAAGACCAGGGCATGCCTATAGACTGGAGGGTGGCAGGCTCAGAATAATTGTGCAGTAAAAAAATTCTGAAACAGTCTCCCATCTTAGGTGGTAGAAACTAACACAATAGAAATATTTAAACATTGAAATAAATCTAATGATATAGTAAATCTTATACTTAAATTGAGGCTCAAATAGTGTATAGGGTCAGTATAATTTAAAAAAAACAATGGACACACAGGATGAATAAAGTGACTCTTATATGCCGACACATTTCATAGTTCTATCTTTAATCATATATACAATCTACGATACATAGATTACGTAAAATAGTTACTACACATGCATAGTAGCTATTATCGATAATTTAAGGACGTATGTGCAATAAGTCCGGGGCTGTGAATCCGGCTCTGAATCTGCGATGGTGCACTTAGGAGGAGGATGTCAGTTACTGGATGGCACTGCAGCCTTTGACGCACAGGCAGGTAAGTGTACTGCTGTATGTGTGTATCTGTCGCTGTGTGTAGATATATAATTCAACATATATCCATTTATAGAGAGCTATATATCTACACGCACACAAACACACAAACACACATAGACAGACTCTGTAGATAGAGACAGGAAACATTGACTCCTAAGGTAGGGGCCCTGCATGCAGCTTCACCATCCATACACAGGAGAGATGGGGGGAGCGTCCTGAACTGCAGTCATAGTGACATTGCTTTGCCATTTTACAACCTGGCATCCTCCCTGCCCTTGACCAATACCCCTGACGAGTGCCATGATGGCCAAGAAGTACATATTCCCCTGTTTGGCTCCACTTGAAGTTCAATAAGATATGTCAGGTGTGCATTTCTACCGGTCTTTTACTGTTTCTCTTCAACACTGGGGACCTGCCTGATTCAGAGGTCTTAGGCAGCAGATGTACAAATCCGCTGCTCGCTATACATCCGTCCTATCCAGAGTTAGGACTTTTGCAGCTCTAGATAGAACGTGCAGAACAGGTGCATGAATTTGTAATATGCAAAAGGATGTGTCTAGGCAGAGGCTGTGTGGTGTATACAGGTTTGCATGTTACAAATGTGTGTTGTTTTTTTTTGTTTTTTGTTTTTAATTTAGAATCACCTTTTCTGTCAATCTACAGTTCTGATGGCATTAACCCCTTGTGTAACAGAACTGAAAAACCTGTTATCAGTTGTTCTCTATTGAAAAAACCAAGAATCTGGTTAAGTGCATATATGTAGACTGCAATCCTTATCCAACATCTGCTGTCAGCAATCTTGTACCACAAGACTCTGCCAATACTTCTAACATTTCTAATTTAGGGATATATTTATACTAAAAGCGGGCCAAATATTGAAAAACACTGCAGTAATAGGTGGAAGCCCCTGGAGTCTGGCTATCTTCTTAAACTCGCAGCAGCACTAAACCGCCCCATTTTAAATTTAAATATAGTAGAACCCTCCTTTGCGTTATCATAGATCACGCGGCTGTGAACACTGGATAATGGGCAGCAGTACGGCCATCTTTCTGTGCCGGCTCCTGTTCTGCACATATCATTTTCCCGCAGCACTTCTGGAAGGAAATAACATGAAAACGCAGCTCTGGATCAGGGTCTGGATCAGAACAGAGCCATTATTTTCAGATGGGACATTGAACAAAACTGCTTACAAAGTTTAATGCACAGGAAATTTACAGTAACATTTCTAACTTCCTGAAAGCTTACTTATAATGGAAACACAATTTTGATGACTATTTCCCTTCAGAAGGTCTCTGCTGAGTGCATGAAATTACAGTTTTCAAATTCTACTAAAAGAAGACAAATCAACTCTTTTTTGTGTTGTAATATTGCTGTACAAATTGTTCTCCCTGGTTTTATCTCTCATTACAGCCAAACTCGTCTATGTTATTTTCAAAGTGATGGTTTCTTCACAGGAGAAAACTAAATTGAGTTTGCCGGTTTTAATTCACAGAGTTGCTCTGTGTATAAGGTGAGTTAACAAATAGGTAACAACAATATATATGTAAATTCCTTTGTATGTGCTATGTACACGGTATGCTCTAACACCCGCACTTAAGTGAATGATCTAATCTAATTGCTTACACGAGAACTCAGTACCTGGTAAGCTAGAGCAGGTTCCTTATTGCATATACAGAGAGGTTATTATTATTATTATTATTATTATTATTATTATTAAAATACAACAAAATACAGTACAGACATACAGGGTAGGGATGGACAGCATAATATATATTAAAAACAATATGACTATAAAAATATCACAAGAATAAAGTGAAACAAGCACAGAACGCAAGGCAAAATGTGAGGTTTCAAGCTTGGAAGATCAGGGAGCAGGGGATAGAGCGCAGTGAGAGGTTGAGAGGGAGCCACCAGGTGGGGATCGAGTAAAAGTGTAGTAGAGTGGGACAAGAGGGTATGAAGTGAGGGGGGAATGGAGGAGGAAGGAACAACACTAAGATGGAGGGCCCTGCTCACGTGAGCTAACACACTATGTGGGAGGGAAGAACTTACAGAAGACATAAGGAGGGGGAAGGAAGTGAACTGCTGGTGTGAGCAGAAGAAAGGGGGAAGAAAGAGAAGGGATGGATGAGAGATGGAGTGAGGATGTTAAGTGGAGGAGGGGTAGGCTAGCCTGAACAGGTGTGTTTTGAGTAAATGCTTGAAATCTGATTGGTTGCTATGGGCAACATCTTCACTTTTCCTTTCCCGCAGCTTGGGAAATCTGGCCCCTAGTGTTAATTTATATGTTTTGTCACACATACCATAGCTTTAAAATAACTTAATATTACTGAATGAACACCGAGTGGCGTGCCCCAAATCCAGGATCCCTTGACAGCTGCTCTAAGCTGTCTGTTGTTAGTACTGGTCATGTCAGGTTTTATGGCTAAGAATAATAGGAAATTCCTACAGTGCCACCTGAGTCTGGTAGGTCTGATACTTTATGACAGGTTTTGTTCCCAGAAATTGGGTCACTGCACATTTCTCATTGCTTCCTATTGTTGCTAATTCCAAAGCATCACTGAGCAGAGGTACTGATCCCCTCCAGCAAGGTATAAGTACGTGTGTTAGGTTGTATGTTCTTTTATACCTTGCATGTAGGTGAATGATCCGCCTCATGGGATATCTGGTGGGTTTTAAACAGGAGTCACTGTGGATGGGTGGGGATCAAAGCACTTTGTCTAGCTCCTGTCTTCAGTGATTCATTTTCAGTGATTTGAGTTGAAGATATTTTATATTTCCTTTCACACAATTTGATGCATTTAATAACTTTTTCTTATTATATGATTCTTTCACGGCAAAGACTAAGGGCTCCATTTATGCATCGCAGTGAACGCTGTTTAAGTGCTTGGAAGATCAGGTAGCAGAGGATAGAGCGCAGTGAGAGGTTGAGAGGGAGCCACCAGGTGGGGATTGGGTAAAAGGGTAGCAGAGGGGGACAAGAGGGTACAAAGTGAAGAGGGAGTTGTGGAGGAAGGAACAACACTAGGATGGAGGGCCCTGCTCGTGCGAGCAAACACACTATGTGGGAGGGAAGAACTTACAGAAGACAAAAGGAGAGGGAAGGTAGTGGACTGCTGTTGTGAGCGCAGGAGAGTGGGAAGGAAGAGAAGGGATAGATGAAGGATGCAGTGTGGATGTTAAGTGGAGGAGGGGTAGGCTAGCCTGAACAGGTGCGTTTTGAGTGAACACTTGAAGACCTGCAATGTGGGGGAGAGTCTGACTGAAGAAGGAAAGTCATTCCAGTGCAGAGGTGTAGCACGGGAGAAGTCCTGGATACGGGCATGAGATGTGGTGATCAGTAAAGAGGTCAGACAGAACTGGTTAGCAGAACGGAGAGGGCAGGAAGGGATGTGCATGTTGATGAGGGAAGAGAGGTAGGGAGCATTGGATGAGGAGATGGCATTAAAGGTGAGGATAAGGAGTTTAAAGAGAGGTCTGAAGCGGACAGGAAGCCAGTGGAGGGTTAAAGGAGAGGCCGAGGTAGAGCGGCGTGAGAGGAAGATGAGCCTGGAAGCAGCATTGAGTATAGATTGAAGGGGGGCAAGACGGGTGAGCGGGAGACCCATGAGGAGGAGTTTACAGTAGTTGAGGCGTGATAAGATTAAAGAGTGGACAAGGGTTTTAGTAGCTTCATTGGTGAGGAAGGGACGGATGCGTGCAATGTTGCGTAGGTGGAAACTACAAAAATAAGAGAGGGCACGGATGTGTGGTATAAAGGAAAGTGAGGAGTAAAGGATGACACCTAGGCAGCGAAATTGAGGGGATGAGGAGACAGGTATCACCAATGGTTATCGTGATGGAGGCGGGGAGGAAATTCTAGGGGGAGAAAAAACAATAATAATAGGTGAGAGATAAGGAAACTCAAACAGACATGCAGACAAAAGTGGATGATTTGTAAACTCAGGTTCATTTCGAGGGTCGGAAAGGTCCTTACTAATTGGGGAAAATAAACCCTCTTTTGTTTACCAGTATTTTTTAAAGTGTTGTGTTTTGTTTTGTTTTTTTTAGCTTTTTTTAATTTTATTAAAAAATTTTATTTTTATTTTAATTATCTTATCTTTTAATTTTTCTTTGGAAAGAAAAATTCAAAATGTTATCTTATAGCATACAATACTTTGCTTCAATGCAAATTTAGAGAAATCACAAACATCAATTTTCCTAGAGCTTACAAAATACTAATAGCTTACACATTACAACATAACCTTGCTATAATTATTTAATATAACATACTACATTGGCTCAGAATCCTATTATTAGTATACATTTTCTACTATTTATGCACTATAATCTCTTAAGAGAGTTCTTAATATTTGCAAATTGAAGTGTTAGTGACGTCACTACAACGTTGCGATGTTGGAGCTCATGTGTAAATAATTTTATCCAAACAGGTGCAAATAAATTGTCTCACAACAGAAAATGTCACTCAAACCTACAGATGAGAGAAATTCTGTGTTGCTCTTTAATAGTATTTGAAACAGGAAACAGCACGATGCTAAACTGTTGCACTTCAGATGGGAACGGATGTGTTTCAACAAAGTAATGCTTGTCACAGGAACAATACAGTTGATGAAGTTTTATTTTTTATATTTTTGTGCTATTTTGCTGGCAGAAGCTTTATTATTACTTCGTTTTAGTCATTCTGCTAGTGTAAGGTGTCTAAAAATTCTCTTTTTAATCACTTGCAATTCCCAAGTGCAGACTCTCTCTTGCTAAGTGAATTGGTAATACTTTGTAATAATCTCTCTTCTTACTTAACGTAGGTGACTATTTACTGCGCATTCACCAGCGATTTGTGTAACATTTATTTTGAGAAATAACAGGCGATTATCTGAAGCTACAAAATGTCTTTTTTGCAATAATAATCTTAAGTGTATCTTTTCCTCACCATACATTAGTGAAAGTCCGTATTACAGTTTATAAATGCGGTATAGAAAAATCTAGAATGTACACATTTGACCTGAATTAAAAAGTTGTACACACTGCTAAACTCTGCCTGTTAAATATTTGCCCAATTTCCCTCTTCAAATTGGAGCATACAGAATGCTACTTTTGCGGTAACATCAGCCTATATAGTTCCCATTCAAACTCTACTTTCCTTTTATTTGCAATAAGTCTCCCTCTGCTCTGCTCCAGATCTCCACTTCACTATTGCGCTGTTTGACACACTTGGCTCAGCTATCTGGCACGCATTCAATCTATTACTCTCACAGCCCAAGATGGAGACTCCTCTTTGCTTCAACACTGCAGGTTGCTGGTAACTGCCACCCAACTGCTGTTTTTCTAAAACAGCTTCAGCCCAACTTTCTGCTACCATGAGCCTTTACTCATTTGCTGAAACAGCTGGGGATCAGCCAATCAGCAGCAGCTGTCCCCGTGCTGTGCTCATGTTCTGGGCTGCAGTAATTAACCCTACCGGGGAAATATCCAGAGGGATGTCCCATATGTAACATCTGCGCATGCATGCATCGGATGTTATGCAACAGATCTCCATGTGGCCGGAACTGTACACAGGGCGGACCTTGCTTCTGCGTGGCAAAAACCTACAACGGAGACAGGGTTTTCCATGCAGATATGGCAGGCCAGCTATTAGCAGGTTCACCCACTAGAATTGGAGTGTTGGGATGCTTTTAATTTTTTACTTAATAGATTTTTTTTGATTTTTTTTTGTTTGTTTCCATGCATATATATGCTAGTGGTCTCCTCATATTTTCCTCCCTTTTTCCCACTAATAGCAGTGATATGGTGAGACATCTGGCATAACTTGCCAAACAGATGAGAACCTGGTTCTCTACCAAACCCAACAGACATTAATTTAAGAAACAATAATGAACCAGATACTTAGAATTGCGGTTATAAAAAGGGACACAGCTTATTGGGCTTAATGGTGGCCGCAGAAGCAATGGTGGTCAGATCCTTGCCAATTCAAACCAAGTATGGTACATATTAAACCAAGGTACCAGACATTAGTCACTATCTTGTTAACGCACCTTTAAACCAAGCAATGCCCCATTCACAATGGGGGTGGCTACCACTGGTACTCAGCTGCTAGGTATGAGCGTCCAATTTGGAAGTTAGGAAATGGTGTATACTCTATGACCGAGCCATGGCACATATTAAACTAAGGCACCAGACATCAGTCACTATCCACTATCCTGTACCGCACCTTTAAACTACGCCATGCCTCATTTATAATGGGGGTGGCTACCAACGGGATCCAGGCGCAAGGACTGAGTGTCCAATTTGGAAGTTAGAAACTGATGCGTAACCTGTGACTAAGCCATGCCCCAAACTCCTTCCCCACATTGACCACCAATGACCGTTTCCCCAAAAGTTGTTGCCATGACTTTTTATAAAATCCTTCTTAAATACAGCAAGATGACTGAGAATCTAAAAAAATAGTGATAGGTTTGCTCTTCAGCAATCAGAATCTTTTAAGTGATGGCTGTAATTAGATAAAAAGTAGAAAAGTTTTAGACAAACTGCAGGTAGCAATTAGAAAACATTAGAACAAATCCCTAAGGCACTTGATACATTAATAAACTTTAGTAATCTTAATTTCTCTCCTGAAAACCAGCTGTGCCCACTGCTTCTATAGGGGTAATCCTATTGCTGTAAGCACTGAAAAAAGTACGGAAATGAAGTTCTGACTCTTGATGAGTATTAGACTAAAATATATTTATAAACTGTTGGGAAAAATATGTTTCACTAACCATATACCTACCATTTCATTTATAAAATTGTGGATGGATAGAATTAGTATCAAAATGAACTGAAAGGTCATGACAGTAAAAATGATCAGTTAGATATTTAAATACAGTATTTGGGCTGACTTAAGTAAGTGCTTAAAATTAGTTACTCCTGGGCTATACCATGTTGATGGCAGGGGAGTCATATTTCATCTGTTGTAAACAGTATAAGAGTTGAGTGGTGATGTTTCCTATCCCAAGTCTAAATAACAGTGTGATAGTAAAGCTGGTCAGTATCTGTGGGCAGTAAGCAATTCAAAGATATATCCCTGCATGCAAAGAATACAATTAACTTGACTCCCCTTGAAATCAACATGGTTTAGCCCAGGAGTAACTAACTTCAAGCACTTACTTAAGTCTGGACCCAGCCCATTATCTTGTTACAAATTGTTTGCATATAATGTAATTAAATAAGCACTATTCTTTTTACAATGCCCACTATTCTCCCACTATAATACTCAGTGGCATTCCTTATTCATATATATGCTGTATGGGTCTGATCCAGACGCCGGGCGTACACGTATCATCAGACTAAAAAGACGATCTACGCATTTGCCGGGCAGATATATCAACGCTGCCGTCCCAGCGTATTAACAGTCGCTTATGCCGGCTGAAGTTAGGGTAGCCTTCAGCCGGCGTAAGTGACTCTTTATTCCCCTGGGGCAAGGGGGAGTGTCGGGGGAGGGAAGCGATGGCACGCTGAGCGGTAAACCGCTCAGTGTACCATCGTAGGTCTGGATACGGCCCTGTGTGTGTGTGTGTGTGTGTGTGTGTGTGTGATTGTTGTTTTTCTTATGTATCAAAAAATTTAATAATATATTTATTAGTAAAATTGTTTTGTTTTTTTATTTAACTTACATATGTATTCTAGGGGTCTTCCCATATATAAGTATGTCTATGGGGAGAGCGCTGTAATTCTTATAATAATGCCATCCTTAGATGTTGTAATTTTTATTATCTGAGTGTTATGGGCTACCTAACTATTATTAGACAATAATGGACTTGCCATTACTGTATATACATTATTTCACTGACAGTTCACAGGCTGCAGAGGATCATTGGTTTTGAGAACTTTTGGACATTTTTATTAGAAAATAATTTATGCTAAAAACTTTTTAATTATAAAAGCTTTTTCATGGTGTTGTTGCACTGATATCTTTTTGAGTCAGGTGTGGGAGGCTGAGGACCGGCCAGCCAAACTTTTATGAATACTTGCTTTTTTTAATCAATATTATTAAAGTTTGCTTAATTATTGTGCTTTTTTCTGGCAATTAGATTTTTGTTCGGTCAGTATAAAAGGCGCTCTTAATTTCTTTTACCTTCTATGAACCAACCAGGAACCTGCTACAATAAATTTAGCAGCCATTCCGCTACAAATGTTTATGTAAACCAAGCAGGGAACCAGCCACACATTTTCATACACATTAAGCATTAAAATGAAATACAGGAAATAAATCTGTAACAAACAACATAATTAAAAGTTAGAAATCTGTAATGAACGTTTATGTGTCTATGTACTGAGAAAGAAACCTGCCACAAATAGTTGTGTTCACATAACATATTCTGATATATATAATATAATATAAAATATTCTGATCAATAGGATCAGAAAATGCCCCCTTTTGGTACTGCGACACATGTGAAGGTGCCGCAGTACCTAGAAGTAGCAGGACGGAATTATGGGCTCCATTTACTATTGAAGTTTTCGGGTGATAATGGGTGTTGTAACACTAAAACGCTCATTATCACCTGAAAATAAACATTTTAAAAGTTATTAAAGTGCATTCGCCATGGAAATCTGCTATTTCCATGGCGATGCACAAACACTTCATAAATTCGCCATGGAAATCTGCTATTTCCATGGCGATGCACAAACACTTCATAAGGCTTCGGCGGCCCGTTGATCTAAACGGGAGCCGAAGCCTTATTACAAGTTACTATCCCTCACTGCCGCAATTCTGATTCGGCAGTGAAGGAAAAAATAACGCCATGGCGTTAGAGACTTCACCCCAGCAATCTCCCCATATTCCCCCCTTTTCCTCCCCCTAATAGCCGTTATTAGGGGGAGGAAAAGCGGGGTATGTGTGGGGAGACCGCTGGAATGACGGTGGATGCGACCATGTAAGAAAAAAAAAAAAGTAAAAAAAAATGTGTTGTTTTTTTTAACTTCTAAAAATAAAGAAAAACATTAAAAACTGTTAAAAAAAGACAAAACTTACCTGTCCGGCAGACGCGTCCGACTTAGAAGACTCCGGCCCGGGGGGCGGTTTCGGGGGCTGGACAGGAAAGTTAGGTGTGGGTCGGTCTGCGCCTAACTCTCTTTTTTAAATCTGAATACGGTCCACTGACTCTAGCGTCCATTTGACTCTAGATTTAGTTTAAGATTTAAAATATCCTTATTTTTATTACATGCATGTTTAAACTGTTGTGTTACCACCTCAGATGGGAGACTATTCCTTTATTTAATACCGCTTTCAGAATGCTGCCCTGGAAATATTCCAGGTTTTTTAACCCGTTATTACCGGGTAATTATCCATGTAAAATCAAAATACCTCTATTAAGTCCAGCTCCGACACGGGTCGGACCCTTTCACACTGTACTAGTCTTTTTTTTCCTTGTCTGCCCCAGCAATCAACTGTCAGTCATCCATAGTGGAGCTTTCATTGGCTGACAAAAAGGAAGTCATTTAAAGGGGACCAAACTTTCTGCTCACAATGATGATGTCAGTAGTGGGTGGCCATTTTCACTGCATTGCTTTTCATGATGGCTGATGACTCACTTGTATGTAGCCCAGACCTCATGTTTTTCTGTATTTTTGCTGCTGTTACGTACATCAAATCAGAGCCTCATGCAGCTGCTGACACTGTGTGAGACTATAGTGTCATTTGAACTTAAGAAGGGAGCAATTTATGGAAGAGAGGGAGACAACTCAGTGCCAGTATTTGCACAGGAGAAAAGCTTGCATCAGGTCCAGCCTTACCTCCATTCTGCGATTGAGCACCCTCACAGACTGGAGAGTGTGGGCCAGAAACTGTCGTCACGGGGAAGCTTTATGGGAAACTGTAGAAGCATTTGAGGACGACCAGTGGATGGCACACTTTCGCATGTCATAGGCAACATTTCAGTATGTGCGGGACCTTGTGACGCCTGCGCTTACAAGAAAGACCAATTTCAGGACAGCCATTTCTGCAAGACAGAGACTAGCTATTGTGGTGTGGTAGTATGTTACCCCTGGTGAATACCGCACCATCTCCTGCATGTTTGGAATAGGGATTTCTACAGTCTGCATTCTTGTGCGAGAAGTCACAGAGGCATTGGTTGAAGCACTTTACCATCGCTTCATTTGCTTGCCAGAAGAACACTGTTTAGATGGGTCGATTGCCGGCTTCATGCGGCGAGGATAACCACAGTGTACAAGAGCCATTGACAGGAGCCACATCCCCATCTAAGCCCCAGGAGACAACCCTGCGGATTACCACAACGGAAAGGCTGGAATTCTATAATCCTTAAGGCTGTAGTGGACTACATCTAATGGTAAGCATCCTTTCAATGTGACTGTGAATGATGATGTGTATTGTGAATGTTTGCTAAATACATTTTATTTCTTTTCAGCTTCACAAATGTCTTCATTGGCTGGCCTGGACATACACATGATGCTCAAGTGTTGGCCAATTCTGATCTTTACCACATTGCTGAGGAGATTTTCCTAGAGTGTTAAATATGTATGTTTTTTATTATGATGCTTTTATGTGAGTGTTTGAACCATGCAGACTATGTTTGTGTACTGTCTGCAAATTTAACAGGGTAAGGATTATGTGTATATGCGGATAGTATGTGAAGGTTGCATTGTTAAATGTGTAAATACAATCCTTATTGAAACCTTTTTACAATTCTTTGCCGAGGTCCAAGTATGTTAAAGTAGAGATCCCTATAAACATCACTGGAGATGTAGCCTACCCTTTGCGGCGATGGTTGATGAAGGGCTTCACACAACACCATCGACTTTCTCTGGAACAAGTCCGCTTCACACATATCAGCTCGACTCAGATTGTAATGGAGAATGCGTTTGGCCATTTGAAAGGACGTTGGCATAGTTTGATGAAACACAACAACATGGACATCAAGCTAACTATGTAAACATATATACACGCTATATTAACAGATTAAAAGGTTGTGGAAGTGGCTGGCTTTTGTCAAGGTGCACTATAGTCACAAGGAGGTTGTTTAAGAGGTTGGCTTTGCCAGGATGTTTTGGTGCATTATAGTCACGACGAGGTGGTGAAAGTGGCAGGCTTTGCTGAGGATGGTCTGGCACTATAGTCGTGATGAGGATGGTATTATGACCATGACAGTGGGGGTGGTGGTTGCTGTGTGTTCTGCATACTCTCTATTATTTGGGTAATGAACGACATAACAAACTCATGACTCACCCGACTTATGTCTCTGCTGATGCTGCATAATTCCATCAGAAATTCATGCTGAAGCTCCCTTTCATGATCCAAGAACCACTGCATACGATGATCATCCTTTAACTTCATGGCTTTATCCATTATCGCTGGTTACTGAAACATGACACTTGTCGTTGCTTGGAAGCAATTTCCACCTTGCTGAGGCGTTTCTGTTTTTTAGGAACATTAATAAATAGAAAAAGGGAAATAGAAATAACAACACATGAGGTAAGAAGGACAATGTGTGTATATAGTTTTTTGGTTAAAAAAAATAACAGTGTTGTAAGACATTGTGCTTGAGGCCTCCTCCCTCCTGCACTACTTTACGCTGTAATAGTTGCGTTAATGTTTTTTTCATGTATATAAAGTTGTTTCAAAAATTAAATCATGTATATAAAGTTTCATAAAGAATGAAATATTTGGACTTTTAAAGGAAGATACAAAGATAAAGAATTCACATTAAGGATACAAAAATGTCAGTACTTATCGTTCAACCGCAAGCCAGAAGATGTCGATGGTTGCTTCTCTGACGGTACTGCAGCATCATCAGCGCCTTTGGTTGGCTCACATGGGGCCTGATCCAGAGCTACGAATTTTCCGTCCGACGGGCGAATGCGTACGTTCGCCCGTGCGAAAAAACATACATGCCCCTAACACTCCCATTGTAAAGTACCTGCTTACGGCGACCCTACACTACACTAGGTACTACCGTCGGCCGTACGAATTTTCGCACGGAATACGCTGAGCGTACGGGCTTAGCACGCCCATACTGTACAATTTAAATGGCTATCCCCGCCTCTGTGAAACGAGCGTACGCAAAAAACGGTCGTACGCTCGCTCGAAATCGGACAATTTCGTAGCTCTGGATCAGGCCCTTTGAGCCTACAATATTGAACCTTGTCACATTATTCTAATTTTGTGAGATTTTGATTTTGGGGTTCTCATAAGCTCTAAAGCATAATCATAAAAATTAATACAAATAAAGGTTTGCAATATCTCACTTTGCATGTAATAAGTCTATATAATATATTAGTTTCACTATTTAAGTTGAATTACTGAAATAAATGAACTTTTGAACGATATTCAAATTTTTTGAGTTTCACCTGTATATGATATATTTTGATGTATTCAATTGTGTATATGATGTGTATTGATACAGTAGCTTACACACTGTCTAATTCATTTGTAATTATACTTATAAACTTCACTGTTCTAACGACAAACTTTAAATATAAACTGCTTTTCATAAAAATTCATTTTGATCTGAAAAAAGACAATCAAGTCAAGTTTTTGGACAGAATGCCAAATTCAGTGATTATGTTAAGATCCATACATCAACCTTTCCTATATGCCTAAAATTTGTGTTTTAGCAGCATAACTTTCAACCTACTCATAATGGGCCGGATCCAGAACTACGCCCGTCTTCCACAGACGGACGTAGTTCAATAAACAGTAGCTACTGCGCATGCGTAGTAGCTATTGTACGTAATCTGCGTATCGTTTCGATACGTAGATTGCGTATATGCGGAAGACGGCTGTAGTTCTGAATAAAGCCCAATGGGCTTTAATCAGACTTAATATCCCTGCATGCAAAGAATACAATTAACTTGACTCTTCCTGAAATCAACATGGTTTAGTCCAGGAGTAACTAATTTAAAGCACTTACTTAAGTCTGGATCGAGCCCAATTCCAAGTACAATTCCTACATAGGTCTAATGTCTTGTCTTGCAACCACCAGACAATCTAAAACTAACCTTCCCTATCTTATCCATATTAATCATGTATATGTCAGTAGATTATTATAAACAAGTCAGCAGTCATTGGTGCTGTTTTTTTTTTAACGTTAAATCATCTTTAAAATCAAAACTGGATAATGTATAATTTAACTTTTAAAAGTAAAATAGTTTTGCAACATACAATCAAATGCAGCAAAGGAAAAAATATTGCAAATTAAGATAGTGACACCTATTGGTTATACATAGTATTTTAAGAAATAATGTGTGGTACATTGTAATGAAAACAAATATATACACATTTTTTAGAGCTTGATCCATTCTTCTAGATTTAACACTGAAAGGTTTTTGACAATCCATTTTGTACAGTGAACAGACACCACTTTGGACAATTATTTATGAAAAGTAATAGTATTGTTAACAGTAATGTGCATACAGCCATATGCTGGAAAATTAGGAGAGTGACGCCTACTGTTAATACATGGAATTTTAAGTAGAAATGCAGATTATATTTATTTAGAGGGCCTGATTAACCATTAAGCTGACTAGGCTGCAGCCTAGTGCACATGACTTTAGGGGGAGTCACCACAAACACCTTGGGGAGAGGGAATAAAGCCTGGATGTCTGAATTAATAAATTTGTAGCGGAATAAAAGTTTAACATTGGTGGATGTGATGGGGAAACCGAATTTGAGACTTTGAGTTAATTAGCCTAGGGCAGCTGTAACTTTTAATCAGGCCCTGTTTATTTATGTATTAGAAGTAAAATTGTTCCATAGTATGTAATCATATATAAATATCACCGAGATTGTTCTATGTAGATTTAACATTGAAACGATCTCTTAACAATTCATTTCATTTCGTTTTAGCGGATGCAAAGCGCATCCGCTAAAACGTGCTATTCAGAGGTGCGTGTTTCTTTGACCGTAGAGAAAGCCGGCCTAGTTATAAAAAAAAAAAAAGCAGTTGAAGCCTTAATTGCTCCGACTGCATGGCTTCCTTTTTTTTCACATAGAAAAAATGTTAACCCCTTACCCCGCCACACTCTCCGCCGCAACCTATTAAAATAAATAAATAAAAATGGCCCGACAAGGCATGCTGCCGCAAGTAGAACTACAATTGCCAGCATGCCCATGTATGACCAGGCATGCTGGCGCTAGTAGAACTAGAAACGCCAGCATGCCCTGCTATCCAGTGCCTGCGGTGCCAAATAACGTTACATGCCCATTCATAAAACAAACAAACAAACATACTTTGCCCTCTTAAAAAATACATAAAAAAAAGTCCACATGTGCCCCCAAAAAATATAAAGAAATAAAATAGGGCCAATATCCGTCCCCTGCCTAAAAAAAAAAAAATACAGTGCCCATATAATAGAATGATTCAAAATGGCCACATGTGCCCCTCTAAAATATAAATAATAAAACATGCCCAATATTCCTATCCCCTTCTTAAAAAAAATAAATACTGTGCCCACTTAATAAAATGAATGAAAAAGCCAACATGTGCTCAATAAAAATCAAAGTGAAAAAAAAATCCCCAATATCAATGGGCCGGATCCAGAACTACGTCCGTCTTCAATAGACAGACGTAGTTCAATAAACAGTAGCTACTGCGCATGTGTATGTATGGAAAGTACGCATGTAAATATGCTACGCGAGTAAACGTATTGCAAGCGAAGTTCTGGATCTACCCTTATGTCCTGCATGCAGGACATCCTGATGTTAATGACAGTTGTACTATCATTGGGGTATATTTATACCCTTTGGGCAGTGTCAGAATTCTCGTTCTCTTGATAATTCTTTTAAAATCTTTTGCATGCAGGGAAAATACTTTACTTTTACACATAGAACTCACATACTACATAGCTTTATGTTTATTCTATAAAATAGAGTTGAAAAACTTCACCTCTCAATTCTGGTTTCACAATTTAAAATTGCCTCCCCTTGAAATTCAACATGGTATTGTTCAGGTCTACACTTACACCTAAAAAAAAGTGTACGTGTGACTCTGAATCAGCCCCCTTCGGTCCTCTTGATAGGTGGATTCCTCTGGTCATCTTTGCCTTTGGTTATCTTTGTTCTTCGTTGGTTCCTTATGGTTCCACTGTCTCATGTGTGGAGGTCAATCCGCATAACGGTGGTGGTCCTAGCCTAGCTAGTAGGGTCAATTATCCTATTTAAGCATGCACATTTAATATTATATTTTATCTATGTCTATAACTTATGTACGCTATATGCGATCTCTAATTAAATCACAGCATCACTAATATAACATAAAAAGGTTCACTACACGTCTAAACATGATAACATTACACCATTATGATGATGATAGGCAGATTATTGCTGATTGTTCATCATCCTGTGGATAAAACATATCTTTTAGTGATTTGAAAACACATTTTATTTATTAACAAACATTTTACCTACATGGAAATATGAACGAAAATCTATTTATTATCGAGCAGATTCATATTAAAAAGCCTTTGAATACACGCTATTGTGTGCACCAACGTGTAAGTATGTGCATTTTTCCAGCGCTTAGAGATATTTTGTTCTTACCCATGCACAGATTATACTAAGATAAATTTTTTGTATTTAGTTATGGTTTCTGATTTAGTTGTTTACATTGTAGGCAGATAGGTGGCAATATTCGCTAATGATCCAAAAAAGGCAGGAGAGGGAGATTCTTGGAGTTTTTTTAAGGAGGAAATCCTTGATCTGTCCCCCAAACCTACACCCCAGACATCATTTGTCAAAAGAAAAAAATTAACAAAAAACTTGTTTTATATTTGTGACTGTACAAACCACATATCAATGTCATGTGGGTGTGTGGTTGAAGTGTGTTTGTTTACATTGCATATTACACAATATGTAAAATGAAAATGCAGAACAATCTTTGTTAAATCATATTTCTAACAGATAATTTATTGTAATATTGGCAACCTTGCAAAAAAAGAAGAATTATCATTAATAAGTGTGTGCTAAAATATTAGCAAAAGGTAGAGGTAAATATTTTTTATGTTGATGGATGTAATCATCAATGCGCAGTTCTTATTGGTACACATTCAACTTAGAAGTTTCATATCTTGCTATATTAACATGTTTTGTGATCCACTATGTCTTCCTTTGTAAATATACCCCTCACATATGCACATAGAAATCGCCTGGAGGTAAGATAAATGCCCATGACCACGGGACCACTAAATGAAATGCGCACAAAACATTTACCTTCGCTCTCTTCTTTCTTGCAGGCTGCTCCTCGTGGCCGTCGCATGCAGGCTGACTGGTAGATCTACATCAGATCTATGGCCAGTACCTCCATTGTCTCCATTAGTTCTGCCACTGCTACTCAGAGTTGTCTACGCCTTGGAGCGAATTTACGCGTGGCAGAGACGTAAAATCGCTGTTTTGTACGCACTGCGCATGCGCACCATAGAAAATACGCACATTAACGTAGCGTAATTGTGAACGTATTGGCCATTTACGTATGTGTCACGTAAATACTTACGTGTGGGCGTGCCAATTTTATGTTTCAACAAAATACGTGCGAAATACGTGAAGTAGGCGGAGGGTTGTATTTAAAGTGTACAGTATGGGCGTGCTTAGCTGCGTAAATTCGTCTAGCCCATACGTACGTGTGCGTATGACTGCGGTTACGTTGGAAAAAGTTAAGGTAGGGTTTGGAAACCGTATCTTAACAAAATACGTCCGTGCAAGGGGTGTGTCGAGGGAAGTGTAACGAATTTACGCGCACGAAAATACGCTCCGCGAATAAACGTACGGCAAACGTAGTTCTGGATCTACCCCATTGTGTGATACCATTGCTGTATCCTTGGAATAGTGGCACAGTGGCTCAGTGAGTAGCACTTGTACCTCCCAGTGCTGAGGTCATGAGTTTGATTCTTGGACTGCCCGGACTAGGCCTTATCTGTGTGGAGTGTGTATGTTCTCCCCATGTCAAAGTTGGTTTTCTCCAGGTCCTCCCACATGCCAAAAACATACTGGTAGGTATATAAATAAGAGATAATAATAAATATTTACAGGTTTAATATTAAAAGCGTGCTATCCACAAAGCCTGATTAAAATTTTTTGCTTGGTTTGCAATAATTTATTACTGTGTTCCAAAAGACTCTTGCCGGAGAATGGAATCATTATTTGTTACATATATTTTTTACTGGCACCGTAACATGCAGTGATAGCTAAACCCGTGGAAAGGGCTCTGTGGCTGATTCAGAGTTAGTAGCAACAGAAATAAGGGACAAATTTTCACCTTGGTAAAACTCTGTTGAAATGCAGTGATAGCAAATTCTATCACCGCAAACAGAATTAGTATTAGGAGGGGTTGACTAGCTGTAGTGTAAAAATAAAGCTTCTTGGCATTGGTGAGAAATAAGCAAAAACTCCAATATCCCTATATATAATTTTGCACCCCTCACATTGGGCCAGATCCCGTAATTATGCTTCAGAGGAGGGGAGAGGCATTTAAATTGTGCAGTATGGGCGTGGTTAGGCCACGTATGTGAAGCCTTTACGTATGTCAGTAACATAGAAACATAGAAAGTGACGGCAGATAAGAGCCACATGGCCCATCTAGTCTGCCCAGAAAAACTATACTGACCCTAGACCCTATTTACCCTCATTTTGGGTTTCAATTTAGGATACCCTTATATTTATCCCAAGCATGTTTAAATTGTTCTACTGCATTGGCCTCAACCACCTCAGATGGGAGAATATTCCATTTATCTATCACCCTTTCAGTGAAGTAATTTTTCCGCACATTTCCTTTGAATCTACCACCCTCCAGTTTGTATCCATGCCCTCGTGTTCTATTACACCTTTTCTTTTGAAAAATGGTACCCTCCTCTAGCTGGTCACAACCCTTGATGTATTTGAAAGCTGCTATCATGTCCCCCCCTCTCCCTTCTCTGCTCCAAGCTATACATGTTTAGTTCCTCTAGCCTTTCTTGGTATGATTTGATCCAATGGCCATGGACCATTTTAGTTGCTCTTCCTTGCACAGTCTCTAATGTATATATGTCTTTCTGGAAATATGGCCTCCAGAACTGAACACAGTATTCTAGGTGAGGGCGTACCAATAAGGCTCATCAAACCACTTTAATAAGGTTATATATATATATGTATATCCCCACAGTAAGGTTTAATATGCCCAAATGCTCATGCTCTGGAGAGAGTATTAAGTTTTATTAAACACTAATATAGGGGCATGTGAAGTAGTATTAGTGACAGGGCCACTGTCCACTATAGAAAGTTCCATATATCCCAAGAACAACCCCCCCCCCCCCCCCCCCCCCACACACCCCCACCAACAAC
>WWET01001770.1:0-12716 GCA_011038615.1 Limnodynastes dumerilii | reverse complement strand
CCCCAGTATGCCCCATAATATGCATCCAGTTACCCTCCTCCCCCCCCCAGTATTCACCATAATATGCCTCCAATTCCCTTCCTTCCCCCCAGTAATCCCCATAATATGCCTTCAATTCCCCTCCTTTCCCCCAGTATTCCCCATAATGTCCCCTCAGCCTCTCCTCTTTACTTACCTGTTTCCTTCCTCCTCCGCGCTCTTTCTGCAGACAGGAAGAGGAAGTGCTCATACAAGAAGTTCCTTTGTGAGCTGCTGCTAGCTATGCTATGTAATTACTGCAGCAGCTCACACAGGAACTTTCCGTATGAGCGCTGCCAATCTGTATAGCGGGGAGATGAAGGGGATGTCCGGAGCCATGCTGGATAGGCGCCGGACGTTCTCCCGCTCCCCGCTATACAGATTGGCTGCTTTCATACAGGAGACTGTATAAACGCTGCCAATCTGTATAGCGTGGTGCGGGGGGATGTCCGGCCCCTATCCTGCATGGCGCCGGGATGCACTGCATCCCCTCGCGGAGCGGGTCGCGCCGCCCCTGCACAGGGGGTGTGGTTATTGGGCTCTTTCTTTTCTCTGAATCGGTATTGCGGATTTTCATGTGCATATATTTAGTTAAGTTCGCAATTTTACTCTTAACTGTGAATCAGGGTCATGGTGTCCAAGGACCGGATTCAGATCTAAGAACGCCTGGTCACTTACGCACGCAAGGTGCGTAAGTGGCCTGACTTCACTGGAGGGCACTTTGTTCCGTCCGAGCCCATTTCAGTGGAAATGGGCTGTGCTTCCCCTCCACTCACAAAAGCAAGCAGAGGAAGCATGCAAATTTTACAGTGTGGGAGGGGGCTCGATAGACGTAATGCAGGCTTATGGCAGCGTAAGCTGCCATAAAGCCTGCGCGAGAGAGGGGAGTGACAGGGAGTGTGCACACCCCTCTCTCTTGCGGACTTACAGACCCCTGCAAGCACAGAAAACGTGTGAGGTTCTGAATCCACCCCCAAATGAGTTTGGTTTGCTGGTATCTTTTGTGAAAGACCATGAAATGGCAGCTGAATGGTGACTCCATTTTAGAAAGCGGCAGTGCTGCAACTCTTGGAGTCGCAAAGACTTCTGCGCTGACAGGGAATTGTTTATCTCTAACACTAACCTTAACCCTATCCTAACCCTCCATTTCCTGCAGCCTAACCCTAACCTTCCCCTTTAGCCCTAACCCTAACCTTCCCCTTTTTGAACCCTAGCCCAAACCTCAGTAGTCTTCTCTGTGGGTTAACCCTAGGACCTTTTTGCACTGCCTCTCATGCCTGTGTTCAGCCTCCAGGGTAGTATCTTGTAGTGGATCATAGAGGAAGGTTATAATGCCTTGATGTAGAGGGTAGGAAAAATGGATTTAAATTGTGACAAGTCTACAAATATCCCTGGCAATGTTAAGAAATGTCAGAGTTGGAAATTTTAGAGGAAATTCAGAGACAGGTTAGGGCATTTAGCTTGGAGTTTACAATATAGAAGAGCATTTGTCTATTCATGAGGTTACTATAAAGTGGACACAAAGGGAGATCCATTTCTGAAAGTATGTACAGGAAAGGCCAGCTGTAACATCAGTATTGTCCCATATTGGAAAATTATACAGTATGTGAGCTTTTCTTAGGTAGGGCTTGCATCACTCCCAAATGTAAAGAGCAAATGTAGTCATTGGCAGGCATTCTTTGAAGGGGAATGTAGTGTGTCCAGGGAGACTCCGAAGGAAGGAGACAGGTAGTAGGCAGAGATGGTAAGCTTCTATGTCCAGCTTCTATGTCCACTTAGGAGATGAAGAAAATTGGAACAAGGGAGGTAAATTGCAAAATAACAGAGCTTCAGATCTGAAATGCCCCTTCTTCCCCTCTTGACAAATCTTTTAAGTAGAGATTTGTATTCTGGGGGTAGTAACATTCCAAATGAACATTCAACAAGGCCCTTTGCAAGAAGATGATCTCCATCAGTTCAGCCCGCACTGACAGCAATAAGTATAAAAGTTTAGGTAGGGTGTTCAGTCTCATCGCAATGATATTGCCCAGCCACCACATAAACAGTGATATTGACAATAGAAAGTCTGCCTTGAGTTTATCAGGGAAGGGATGTCACGGTCGTGGTGTCTGTGGGATCTGCCCCGGGTTCCAAGGAGTGTGAAAATTGAGCCGGTGTAAAAAGAAAGCTAGCTGGTTTAATATAGGACTGGTGCATAGGCAAACAGGAACATAAACATAACAGTCTTTACGGTCAGACTTGGAGCAAGAGGTAAAATAAACAAAACAGTCTTAAAGGCAATAGTAGTTTGTGCCAAGTGGGCGCTCAAAACAGGAGTAACACTGGTGTAGACTTGGCTTGTGCCGGCGTGGCACACAAGGCAGAAATAGTCTCTCAGACTTGGTTCATGCCGGTGTGGCACACAAGGCAGGAATAGTCTCTTAGACTTGGCTTGTGCCGGCGTGGCACACAAGGCAGGAATAGTTTCTTAGACTTGGCTTGTGCCGGCGTGGCACACAAGGCTTTTGGAGATCCAATCAAGGAGATTGGAGAATCACTGACTTGGAGAAGGAAAGCAAGACCAGGCTTGGGATGCAGGATTGATTGATTGGACCTTGTTGCAGGATTGCTGGACCGGGCTGTAAAGCAGGGTTACTGGACTGGGCTGTAAAGCAGGGTTGCTGGGCCGGGCTGAACTGCAAGGCTGCTGGACCAGACTGAACTGCAAGGCTGAACCGGAATGGACTGCAAGGCTGCTGGACCGGACTGGACTGCAAAGCTGCTGGACCGGACTGGACTGCAAAGCTGCTGGACTGGACTGGACTGCAAGGCTGCTGGACCAAACTGGACTGCAAGGCTGCTGGACCGGACTGGACTGCTAGGCTGCTGGACCGGACTGCGAGGATCCCGGCAACTGGAACCAGAAAAGGACCCAGGACAGCGGAACCAGGATGGCAGGACCAAGATGGTGAGACCAGGATGACAGGACCAGGACAGCAAGACCAGGATGGCGAGACCAGAACAGCAGGACCAGGGCAGTGAGACCAGGATGGCGAGACCAGGACAGCGAGACCAGGATGACAGAACCAGGCACCTAGAGAAGACTAGTTGTTCTGGCAACAAGGATAGAGTGTGCAGAGTTTAAATAGGCTGCCTTACCCGCTGATTGGTCAGAGTTTTGACAGGAGCAGAGGTACCGCTTTACTTGGCGCCAGAAGTTCACGTGGAACGCCAGGATAATACAGCAGGAGGGTGAGTAGTAGAGGCTGACACTATGACTGTGACAACCTCTGAGCTTTCAGAACACCTGAAGCCCGGAAGAGAACTTCAGACTGCCAACACATGGTCCTGTAAGTGCGGTGTTGCCGCAATTTGTGACAAGGGAGATCCTTGACTGTTGAATTGTCAGGAGGATATAATTGGTGAACAGAGATAGTTACTTAAACCTCTTTCACATCACCACCAAATACGGGTCTCGGCATAAAAACAGGTATTTGGAATGATGTGAAATATCCTTGTCTAATGACCCTGGAAAAAGAAAGGGTTTTCCTGGGTTTGACCCAGGACTGGTGGCAATGTGAAAGGTCCTGGGTTGTTTTTGGGTGTAATATTTTCCCTGATGAAAGTGATCCAGCATCACTGAAACATCGGAGTTGCTTTGCACATGTGGATTTAATAAATGAGTTGTCAATCTATGAGTGCCTGCACCGGCGGCAGTTTC
This sequence comes from Limnodynastes dumerilii, assembly GCA_011038615.1. Classification (NCBI taxonomy): domain Eukaryota; kingdom Metazoa; phylum Chordata; class Amphibia; order Anura; family Limnodynastidae; genus Limnodynastes; species Limnodynastes dumerilii. The sequence continues at coordinate 8,998 of WWET01001770.1, read as the reverse complement.
TGAATTAATGAATGGGTAAGTATGCCAATGAAATCTTCTAATTAGCGCTATTTTCAAAGTAGAAACAGATGAAAATCATCTATAAGCTGTCTCTATTTCGGAAACAGCACTTTCTGTACGGAAACCGCATCCCTCAGGACAAACTGACACAAAATGACAGTGACAGGTAAATCATGTATAATTTGATAAAAATAATTTTCATGTTTTTAATGGGGGTGGGGCTATCTTCTAGACTCTGTTTATTATAAGGGACACAATACTTGCTTATTTCCTTCTATAAATCAGTGGAGTATAGTTAAGAAATAATTATTATAAGGGTTTTAGCACACTATGCCCTTATTATAAAAATATCTGAACTGTGCCCCTCCCAAGAAATATACTAGATCTGTGCTTTATAATATATATACCAGAAGAAGTATGCCCTTATACTACACATTCCATGTGCGTGTGCTACTATACATATATTAGGCTCATATGTGTGCTCATCTGTCTATCTATCTATCTATCTATCTATCTATCTATCTATCTATCTATCTATCTATCTATCCATTTATTATCTATCTATCTATCTAGTGCTTTTTTTTGTAAAAATAAATAAAAAATAAATTAAAAAAAAGATGCAGGAATACACTGCTCAGCCCCCTCATAAGTTTCAGTACTTACTACAGCTCCCTTATAATTTTTTATAATTGTGCCCCTTGTAATGCCCAGCTTCCATGTGTTCCCCTTTTAATTCCAGCTTCCATTGTCTGCCCTTTATAATGTTCAGCCTCCATGTCTTTTTAACTTACACCAACAGTTATCACACTTATTGAAATGCTCTGGACAAAGCCAAACAATCCTACTTTAAACTCTCATTTCTACTCAGGCCTCTAACCCAAAACGCCTTTTTCGCACATTTAACTCCCTACTAAGCCCTTCTGTGCAAAATCCACCTACTACCATCATTGCTCAAGTTCTCGCATTGTACTTTAAGGACAAGATTGACAAGATCAGACTGGAATTGGCGTCCACCTCCTCATCATCATCAGCTAACATATTACTCAGTCCCTTTCATCCACACCCAGGCATCATGTCCTCATTCCAACCCACAAATGAAGAAGAAATATCTGCTCTTTTCTGCTCTTCCCACTCTTTAAGACCACGTATACGCAATCTACGTTGCAAGAAGTAACGTAGATTACATTACAAAATTACTGCGCATGCGCAGTAGCACTTTTCTGAAAACTCCGGCCGGAAAATGCAATGTGGCCAGAGCTCTGCATACGGCCCACAATCTTCTGGATCCTCTTCAGTCAGGCTTTCGCCCCTGGCACTCCACAGAAACTGCACTGACCAAGGTGGTCAATGACTTAATCACTGCGAAATCTAAAGGACACTACTCTCTTCTAATACTACTGGATCTTTCTGCTGCTGATACTGTTGACCACTCTCTTCTCATACAAATGTTACAATCGCTGGGTATTCGGGACACAGCTCTTTCCTGGTTCACATTCTACTTATCTAATCGCTCTTTCAGTGTTAGCTTTTTCTGGATCCACATCCCCTGCTCTTCCTCTATCTGTTGGAGTACCGCAAGGCTCAGTGTTGGGTCCGTTGCTATTCTCTATTTATACAACTTCACTTGGAGAGCTAATAAAGTCATTTGTATCATCTCTATGCAGATGATACGCAAATCTACCTATCCACCCCTGATCTCTCACCTACTGTGTTGGCCCGTGTCACAGATTGCCTCTCTGCCATTTCTTCTTGGATGTCCTCCCGTCATCTCAAACTTAATCTATCAAAAACTGAATTAATAATATTTCCATCTGTGAATAAAAGCTACCCACCTGGCTTCTCTATCTCGACAACGTTGAAATAATCCCTACTCCTAAAGCTCGGTGCTTAGGTGTTACCCTTGACTTTGAACTGTCCTTTGTTCCCCACATACAATCTGTTTCTAAATCCTGAACATACATCTAAAAAACATTTTCAGAATATGCAAATATCTCGCTTAAGACACTGCAAAAACTCTCATTCATGCACTAATCATCTCCTGCATTAATTATTGTAACGCTCTCCTTATTGGACTCCCACATTATAGAATTACTCCACTAGTCTATATTACATGCAGCAGCTAGACTGATTTTCCTTGCGAGCTTCTCCACTCTTTCAGTCTCTACATTGGTTACCTATATTGTACAGAATCAAATACAAGATCCTTTTGCTAACCTATAAGGCCATCAATATGACTGCAGCTGCATACATATCCCCACTCATATCAAGATATATCCCAGCTCGTGCTCTCAGATCCTCACAGGACATACAGCTCTCCTCCACACTAAACAAATGCTCTGATTCCTGGTTACAGGACTTCTCCCGGGCTGCACCCACTCTCTGGAATAACCTTCCTCACCTACTAAGACTATCCTCTACACTTCAAACTTTCAAGCGCTCCCTCAAAACTCACCTCTTCAGACAAGTGTACCAAATTCCACAACCTACTTAACATTTGTCTACACTATTATTTACAACAACTTTATTATATGACCATTACTTCAGGAGTAAACCAAACTTGCTCTCTTTCATTCTTTACTAAAATTCCCCTTATTTCTGTTACTAACACTGCTGTGTGACTGGATCACACAGAGCACTGAGCACTTTTACCATGCAATCTGGCTGTGTGACTTTCCCTTATGTATCAATCCCTAATATCCTATAGAGTGTGAGCCTGTGGCAGGACCCTCTTACCCACCCAGTCCGTCTGTTACCACCCAGTCCTGTTATAATGATTGTTAAATTGTAAAGCGCTACGTAATCTGATGGCGCTATATAAAAACCTGTTAAATAAATAAATAATAAATAAATGTCTGTCCTTTCTAATGTCCATCCTCCATGTGTGCTCCTTGTAATGTCCAGCCTCCATTGTCTGCCCCTTATAATGTTCAGCCTCCATGTCTACCCCTTGTAATGTCCAGCCTCCATGTGTGCCCCTTATAATGTCCAGCCTCCATTGTCTGCCCCTTGTAATGTCCACCCTCCATGTGTGCACTTTATGTCCAGAGTCCATTTATGGCCCTTGTAATGTGCAGCCTCCATTGTTTGCCCCTTAATATGTTCAGCCATCATGTGTTCCCCTTATGTCCAGCGTCCTTGTAATGTCCAGCCTCCATGTGTGCCCCTTATGTCCAGCTACCATGTCTTCTCTTACTTACCTTTGACGTCTTCTCCCTTCCTCTGCGGTGCTCTGTCTCTCCCGGTCACATGGTGCAGTACAGGTCATACAGGGCTCCTACAGGAGCCCTGTAGAACCAAATCTGTTGCTTGAATGGCAGTGACCGCATAGGTTCGGTCACTGCCATTCGCAGTAACAGGTTTGGTCATACAGGGTTCCCGTAGGAGCCCTGTATGACCTGTACTGCACCATGTGACCGGGAGAGACAGAGCACCGCAGAGGAAGGGAGAAGACGTCAAAGGTAAGTAAGAGAAGACATGGTAGCTGGACATAAGGGGCACACATGGAGGCTGGACATTACAAGGACGCTGGACATAAGGGGAACACATGATGGCTGAACATATTAAGGGGCAAACAATGGAGGCTGCACATTACAAGGGCCATAAATGGACTCTGGACATAAAGTGCACACATGGAGGGTGGACATTACAAGGGGCAGACAATGGAGGCTGGACATTATAAGGGGCACACATGGAGGATGGACATTAGAAAGGACAGACATTTATTTATTATTTATTTATTTAACAGGTTTTTATATAGCGCCATCAGATTACGTAGCGCTTTACAATTTAACAATCATTATAACAGGACTGGGTGGTAACAGACGGACTGGGTGGGTAAGAGGGTCCTGCCACAGGCTCACACTCTATAGAGCGCGCCTGTCCCCTCTCTCTCTCCTATATATATATATATATATATATATATATATATAATCTACACATTAATGAGAACATTAATACATACATCTAGGCTAATCTCACCCTTAGTTGTGTTGGCCCCACCCACAAAATATTTGGTCCCATCCAATAGGTCATTTTGTGAATTATTTCCAGGGCCACTTTAAGATCCCAGTCCACCCCTGGGTCTAATCACTCATTCAGTAGTTCTTATTGTTATTCATTTAAGTTTCCAGCTTGTGGTATCGTCAAGTCCTGTGATCCTCTATGGAGTTCCTTCAGCAGCACTGTCAGGATCCTCAGAACTTAGCCTTTTTCTAAAAATAATGCTCCTACAAAGCAACTATTTGGGGATATGGAGTTAGTGTAATTGGATTTTCAAGTGATGAAGAGGGGGATTACTAAAATATTTTCATTTACTTGCAGAAACATAACAGACCTGATTTAGAGATTGAAAATAAGAGGGGAAAGTTACACCTGGACAAAACCATTATTTTAGGGGGAGTCAAGTTAATTGTATTCTTTGCATGCAGGGATATATCTTTGAACTGCTTACTGCACACAGATAGAGACCAACTTTTACACTGTTATTTAGACATGGGATGGGAAACGCCACCTCTTAACTTAAATACTGTTTGCAACAAAGAAAATGTGACTTTCCTGAAAGCAACATGGTTTTGTTTGTTAAATATTAAATATCTATATTTTTGTATGTAATTTTAAACTGATGTGTGACTTTTTTATTTGTAGAGTGTATTGTTTAATATTAATACAAAAATCAAGGGAAATGTGTGGCTTTTAAAAGGTTAGAGGAATATATAAATATATATTGTACAACTATAATTTTGCAAACCTCAAATCCCTACAAAGTGTTGCACAACATATTATCCTGTATTTGAAATATGAATAATTTTCAAGGAAGCAACAATTTTGTTTTCCCACATTTTGTTCTGAAATGTGGGAAAATTCCTATTCTACAGACTCTTTGGAGTCATCTTGGAGCTTAACTAAGCTCTTCTAATAGCCTGCACAGCTCCAGAAGGTCAAGTCCTTTTTCTACCAGTTGGAGAAACAGGGAGAAGAAGCGCTACTCGTTCAGACAGTCCTATGAACTAGGTGACAACTACGTTTAATACAAAATGGACGTAGAAGTGAAAATCTTTCAAAGAATTTGCAACCTTGCAGCAATCACACTTCCAATGCAAGATCTAATCATACTGACTGGCTGGGTTCTAACCCCACCAGCTGGTCCAAGACCGAACAGGCCACCACCTCACGCCAGGAGAAGGTGCCCAATTATCCTGATTCCGGGTGACTTTAGTGAAGCACCACAGGCTGCTTATATTGGAAGGGTTCCAGCTCCACCAGCCTGCCCAACACCATTCACACGACCCTCATGCCCAGAGAGCACGATGCCCTATCAATCCATCATATTACTGTGCGTGAAAGAAGACCTCGTATATGCCAAGTCTGAGAGCAAATACATCCATGCAGGCTTGCCCTGAACCAAGAAAGAAGCTCCTGTGTAGACCAAAACAAACCAAGAAATGGCGGTACTGATTCTCTAAACCAGATGACCTCCTGTTTTCCAACACTAGAGGATGGATTAAAACTTGTACAAATTACCTGGAATCAGAAATTATATTAAAGATCGCATACACACAACATCTTTGTGTAACTTGGTCTCTCCACTCATTCAACAATAAAAATTGTTGATATAAAAAACCTAAATCTTTGATGATTATTATAAACGTTAACAAATATATAATAGAAATGACATAGTAATATTTTGTACCATAATTTTAAACAGAGGAAATAGGGGTAATGGAAAATATGGTCAGTGAGTTATACATGGAATATTTGTCACCTGGACAGATAAACACAATATATTATGAAGGGGTCCTCAACAGTGGTACTAGTATTACTGGTGTTATTTGGACCAGTCTGGTGGTACTCAGGGCAACTGGGCTAGCTTGTCAGGAGGTAGAAGGTGTGATACCATAATGCCTTATGTACAGAGATGTTGCAGTGGTACTATAGGGCTTTTATAGTGGTGTAGCCCCAAACTTTGTGATATTCTAATTCATTCAGCCTTCTAGATACTTTCTAAAGTATCTAGAGAGCTAAATAGTTTATGCAGAAAATTGACTTTAAAACCACTGCAAAATATGCACGGAATAAAAATTATCTATTGTGAGCGAGAGCGGATCTTCAGCAGTGATTTCACACAAACTTCATGGTTTAAGGTACAACTGACACTCAGCCAGTTTTATTTAGAAAAGAAAACAAACAAAAAGTGCAAAATAAACACCTAGGCCGTCTGGCCCTAACTAAACACAAGTCACACCTGACTGGCTCTAAATCAAAATAATGGTTTGTACCAACAAGGCTCACAGAGACTGCAGGTTCTCTCCTACACACACTGCCTGTGTGTGTGTCTTTCCTAGACAAGGAGAGAGAGTGAGCGAGGCTGCTCAGGTTAGCCAGCCTTTTACCTAAGGCTGACAGGTGTCAGCCTTTAATCAACCTGGTAATAGCCAGGCAGCCCAAAAGACCCGGACTGAGCCTAATGGATGGTGGACCCTCCCACTCTTCCTACCATCCGCCCCAGGGACCCTTACCAGCTTTTACCAAAAGCTGGTTCAAGGTTGGGAAGTGTTTCCCAACACATACAAACGTTCTCCCTGGGGCTTAACAAATACAGGCCAACAACCTGGGAGAAATATACCTCCCCTCATGTATCACATCAGTGACTCTGTCACCCTATATATTGAGAAACTACCTATAAATGTTTTGCACCCAGTACAGGTATCAGACACTAAACATCACTGCAGATACACAGTACCACCTCACCTGCTGCAGAGATCTGCAAGGCTCATACCATGCCCAGACCAGCTTACATATAGGTACATAATGTAATATGGAGGAGGATTTTGCAGTAAGATCTACGGGAAAGACAAAAATATAATAAATCAGAGCTGTGCACCCACAGGGATAGAGAAGCCACTAAAAATGTTAATCTACAGGTACTATTGCATGATAGACATATAGCACAATGAAAGAAAGTCTCTTGTCTTTTAAAGCACTATTCTGCCACCTAGAAACAGAGATTTGTTATTACAATAGGGATATAAGCTCTATTATACCCACCCCTTTTATTTTACACTAATTATAAATGGGCTGTATAATAATAATGATTGGTAGCTGTTCATTGCTTTCGTAACCCCTTTGGTAAGGCTTCATGTTCCTCAATTTCTCTACCTCATTCACAGCTATTTAAATTATGTATGATTATACTCCTACAAAGCAACTTTTTGGGAATATGGAGTTCATGTAATTGGAGGGGGGTAAATTAAATATGTTCAATTAGTTGCAGAAACATAATTAAAAACATAAACACAAAAGTAATTTAGCCAATGTTCCTTCTTAATATATACCACCCTTAATGCTTTTGTTAATCTTTTGAGAGTTTACAAAATAGACTGAATAGAGAAAGACGGGGCCCCTTATCTTGTTGTATCCCTTGTGTCAGACTCCTCAGAGGTTGGTAAAGGGTTCCTCTGCACCACAATTTTACTGTCCTGATGATTTGGAGCGTAAGATCTGTAAAATTAGAGACCTTAAATGCAGGAATATTCACTGTGACTAAAAAGTCACTTAAACATAAAGTTATGCCGGGGCGGAGCCTGGACGAGCATGGAGTAGGATGCTAGGCCCCTGAGCTCCCGTTAGACATCCTGACTCTCCCTCCAGGGAGAGTGTCAGCGGTGGAGCGATCCTGCTGTTCGGGCAGAGGGCGGCTTTCTGGTGCAGAGGCTGGAGGAGAGGCTGGTGTGGGGACCCCAGGAGAGGCGGTGAGACGGTGGTGGGCCCTTATTCCGTTTTGGCGCGAACGCGCTCAGTGCTGGAGGCAGGGAGGCGCCATTTTGTGTGTAAGTGGATGTACCTGGAGGGGTGAGCGCTGCAGCGGTGGTGGAGTGGACCTGGTCTGACCCCCAGCACTGTGTGACACTTGTGGCAGGGCTGCCTTTGGAGCCATTGACCCCCCATTTTTCCCCTGAGGTCCCTTGGACTACTTGAATCATTATATACATCTCAAGCAGCCCTTTAACAGGTGGCTTGGACTGGATCCCAGGGAGACTGCACTACTATCTACTAGTGCCCCCTGATTGGAAACGGTGCAGAAGGCACTAAATTCTTGCACTGCTGCAGATAGATCTTCAATCCTGATATTTATTCCGTTGGTTGTGCACTGTGAATTTATGGTGCCTCTCCTGCATGCAATACTGTGAGTCTGGCTGAGAATCTTCCTTATATTGTATCCAGTGGCAAAGGGACTTTTGACTTGTGAATGATCAGCTATTCCTGCTACTATCTGTGAAGTGCCTTCCTGGAATATTGCAGGGCTGTGTGCAGAAAGCCTTGCGTTGCTTCTTGCTGCAGCTGCACATTTAGCCTTGTTTCATACTCACCTCCCTTGCCTGAGAGGTGCTCCTTAAACGCAAGCTATTGCTGCTGGACTTTGCATCTTGCTTTTTACTTGCTGCTCATTTGCCCTTGCACTTTGCTCTACTTTTGACTGTACTGCCTTCTCAGTGGGCCTACGTGTGAAGCAGCAATTGAGAAGCGGGTTCTTGCTTTACTCTTGGACCTCATAATTCAACTATGGGAAAATCTAATAACGCAACTGCTGCAGCAGCCAAGTTAGAGAGGTATGCCCGTACCACCAGCAATGCGCCCTCACAGGGCACGTCATCTTCTGCATCCAGTTCTCATGCTCCATCTTCTGTTGCGGAGTGCCTGGTAGACCATACTCCTTCCACTCCCTCCCTGGCCCAAGTACTACAAGCTATTTCCGACTCGGAACTGAGAGTTACTGGCAAAATAGGAGAGGTTCAGGTGGATCTCTCCATCATCAGGCACGAATTACAACAAGTGAGAGAGCGTGTGGGGGAAACGGAGCGCCGCATTTCCGCACTTGAAGATTTCACCACTCCAATGAGGGCTCAGCTTGATACTCTCACAACTCAAATGCATGCCTGGAAATCCAAAATGTCGGATATGGAGGGTTGGCTTCGACGAAATAATGTCCGCTTTGTAGGCT
>WWET01001769.1:311739-323871 GCA_011038615.1 Limnodynastes dumerilii | reverse complement strand
CACTAATTAAAATCTTACTACACTGATTCAATGTCCTGGAAGCCTTCTCGTAGTTTTCTGACGGACATCTTTCTTTCCGCAAACCTAAGAAATCATCGCTTGATATATAGCAACCACTATATGTCACTAACATGACAAGCAGAGGCGCCATGATGCTTAGATCGATCATTTTAGATACTTTCATCAGCTTTTTCGACTTTCACATCATCCACTTGAAAAACTGTCAGCATTTTGCAAATGAATAACAGGCAAGTAATCACATCTGATCCTCTTCCATCTCAAAGGTGGAAATGAACTTGTGCAACATCACAGATGAGTTCTCCACAGATCTTTACTTATCCTCTAAGCCTTCAATCATCTTAGTAAGTGAGGCATTTCTGCGGAGTTTCATCAGATGTTACGTCCACAGAGCTTTTCAGTAAGGCTTCTCTTCTCAATTTCCATTGATCCAGCTCAGTCAACAGCTTCAAGAAGAACCTATTGGCACATCAGAGGGTTCTGTCCCAGCGCAATAAACACCTTACCATTACTCTCATGTCAGTTAAAGATCCATATGTCAGGAATAGAGAATTAGGTAAATAGGGTAATAGTAACTTCTGAAACTCTGTGGTAACTCAGGTACACACTATGCCAGAGTCTGGTTTTAATATTGTAGAGAAAGCTTATAGTGAATGGGCCAAATAAGTGCATTATCTTCCTAGCAACGACAAATAAGAGAACTGAAGCAATTACAGCAGTAAAGATTGATTGTCTGAAGAAAGATATGGATCAATGGAGCTTCAAACCACATGTCTCCTTGTCTATTGGATGATTGTGTATGTCACCTTGTGATCTCTCCCTGTTTAAATATTAAGGCATAGGCTATATGTATAATGTATGTAAAGAGTATTCTAGGATAAAAGGAATATTATATACTATATCAACATATATTATCCTCCCCCTATCCCTATTCTGTATTTCCATCATAAACCTAAGCTTAATATTACATGGGCCGTTACCAACCCGCTTAAAATGGGAACACACTTGAACAATTCTCACCAAATCCAACCTCTGACCTGCCAGTTCATCCAATATTGGTAGAGTTAGTACTCTCACACAACTTCTAATTTTATACAACCTGGATGATGTGGTCAAGAGATTTTGTGTATGTGTCTACTTCTTCTCCCAATGCATTATGTAAGCATGTCTGTGAGCGTGATGATATGAGGTCACTCACACAACTAGAGGAGTTAGGGACATGCCCAATATATTGCTTACACCTTCAATTCAGTTCAGGGAAGGGGCATTACAGCTTGCTCCAAGCACCATAGGACCCAGCCATGTCTTGGTGTGTGTGTGTACTGTGACATGATTCTTTCAGCAAGTACAGATTGGAGATCTGCAGGTCAATTGGTAAAGTGTGTATGCATAGATTGATTGTTATATCTGCAACCTCAGCGCAAGATCCAGGATTAAGAATATCAGCTGATTTACGCATGATACATGCGCAGTACCAATGTTTTCAAATATAATGCAATTTCCCAATGGTGTGCTGCATGATGAATTTGCAAGATATATATGGAGGGTGAGCATTGGTATTTAAATGATACAATAAGGGCTCAATACTTAAGATAGGGTCTTGGCCATGGAAATCAATTCATTATGCAGGAGTACTTTTAGGAAAAGATTGTCCTTTAAGTACTTAAAGGACAAGATTGGCTAGATAATACAGGAATTATCCTTCCTTACCCACTAAGGCTATCCTCTACTCTCTCTGATCTTGAAAAAATTAGATAGGAATAATCTTGCTCATCCATTAAGACTATCCTATACTCTCTAGTCTTGACAAGATCAGACAGGAATAACCTTCCTCGCACCTGAAGACTATCCTCTACTCTCCGAACTTCACGATATCAAACAGGAATAACATTACTCGCACACGAAGACTATCCTCTACTCTCTGAACTTTCAAATGATCCCTTAACATGCAAACAAGCTTACCAAATTTGTAAACCTAGGGGATGATTCAGAGACACGATTTCCATGGCACTTAGGAGCATATATTTAGGATCTTAGAAAATTCGCAATACTGCGCATGCGTAGTAATAGTGCAACGCCATGTACGTAGCGGTTAGGAGCGTAAATTCGCTAAGAGCGTAAGTTTGAATCGATCGCAAGCACTTAAGATCTTAAGTGCTGCGAATCTTTAAGATCTTAAGGATTTGCATGGAAATGGGCGAGGGGAGGCAGGGAAATGAGGGAAAGTGGGCGCGGGCTGACACTTTGGATCTTAAATATACGCTACTATGTCACTTAAGATCTCAACTGCCAGCGCAGAGTTAGGGTTAGTCAATGGTGGTCTAACTTTAAGATCCACCGCTGTTTGCAAGGGGAGTGACTGTTTATGCAGTGGGCTGTAAGATCTTAACCTTAGATGCGTATATTTGCGATCTTTTCGCAATCGCATCTCTGAATCAGCCCCCTACTTCTTAACATTTGTCTACCCTATTTATTACTTCTTTGCTATCGGATTTAATTCATAATTAACATAAAAAATCAGGATCAGGTGCTAAGTCTCCAGTAGAAGTGTGTAAATACTCTTTTAGAATTGGATTTCTGAAGGATTGTTCAAGTGTGTACTCAGCTTTACATATGCAAACAGGGATTGAAGGAACTGGAGATGGAAGGGATGTGTGACCAGCATAAATGATATTTATAGACTCATTCAACCACCTTGAAGCCCAGGCTAAAATTTTAATCTTTTAAAAAGTTTAAGTATAATACAGTATACTAGTTATAGTTATCAAGTTAAAAATATTTGATATTTAATTTTAGATTGTGGATTCATAAATCATATATATATAGCTACTTGGTTGCCATTTTTGTTCCTGTTTCTGGTAAATTCATCCATACACATAATAGTTGTTTTGGGTTTGCGTTGTGTTAACTATAGTTGATTGTTGTTCTGGGGATTTGACAAAGTTTCCCATCACAGCTGCACTTATTAGCACCGGAGACCTAGCTATTTACTCGGTTGCAATCTCCACTAAGAAAATGTGATTACTGAAAAAGGGACATCCAAAAGTTCCTTTTTGGATGTCCCTTTTTCTACTTTTTTTTATGAATGGATGAGTATGCCGTTCGGCTTACTCACCCATTCACTTTCGGAAAGAGATCACTCTGCCGCCGCTCGCTGGACGGAGGGGATAGGTGAGTAAAGTCTTTCTGCGGGGTTAGGGTCAGGCTGTAGGCGAGGGAGGGTTAGGGCCAGGCTGCAGGGGAGGGAGGGTTAGGGTCAGACTGCAGGGGAGGGAGGGTGTCAGGCTGCAGGGGAGGGAGGCTTAGGGTCAGGCTGCAGGGGAGGGAGGGTTAGGGTCAGGCTACGAGAAATGTGGTGGGTTAGGGTCAGGCTGCAATTAAGGGAGGGTTAGGGTCAAGCTGTAGGGGAAGGAGGTTAGGGTCAGGCTTCCAGGAAGGGAGAGTTAGGGTTAGGGTAAGAATTAGGGAATGGACTAGGGGACTATTTTTTAATAACTTTTTTCGTAGCACTGAAAGCTCGGTGCTCCGTGGATTGATTGCAATGCCTCCTCGAGGCATATCCAGCCGAACTCCCAGCCAGTTTGCAACTGGCTGAGAGAAATCAGAATTTTCGGAGATTTTCTTTGCGGGGACCCACACCCCTATTTACTATATCTTGTGACAAAGCACTTCCTGACAACAATGAAGAGGATGTCATCATGAGACATGTCCATGAAGAAACTATTGTGAAAGCGTCTGAAGCATTTTTTTTAAAATACCAACAGCGACAGGTAAGCTTCCCTTTCTAGCAGCCTAACCCACCCTGACCCACAGTCTAACCCTAACTTTCTCTTTCTAACTGCCAAACCCTAGCCCCTTATGTGCTTATGCCATAGTTGCCTACTTTTGAAAAATCATTTCAGGAAGAAAAGTAAAAATCATAGGGGCGGTCCCTGTGTCACCAGGGGGTGGTCCCTGCATCGCCAGGGGGCGGTCCCAGCGTCGCCAGTGTTTGTGTATGGGTGTCCTGCAAAGTAATCACTTACACATTTCAAAAGTCAAATATTTGTGATTGGTTGGAATTCAAAAAAAATTAATAAATATCTACAAAAGCCTTTGCATGTATTAGAGTGATTTTATGTATTCTCCACACCTTCCTCTTACTCTCTTGTATTCTACAAACCTCCCCCTACTCCCCTTGCATTCTCCAGACTTCCCCTGTATTCTCCAGACTTTCCCATGCTCCCGTGTTTTATCCAGACTTCCCCATACTCCCCTGTATTCTCCAGACTTTCCAATACGCCCCTCCTCCATATCTGTCCCTTAGTGCCAGCCTCCATATCTGTCCCTTAGTGCCAGCCTCCATATCTGTCCCTTAGTGCCAGCCTCCATATCTGTCCCTTAGTGCCAGCCTCCATATCTGTCCCTTAGTGCCAGCCTCCATATCTGTCCCTTAGTGCCAGCCTCCATATCTGTCCCTTAGTGCCAGCCTCCATATCTGCCCCTTAGTGCCAGCCTCCATATCTGTCCCTTAGTGCCAGCCTCCATATCTGTCCCTTAGTGCCAGCCTCCACATCTGCCCCTTAGTGCCAGCCTCCACATCTGACCCTTAGTGTCAGCCTCCACATCTGCCCCTTAGTGTCGGCCTCCACATCTGCCCCTTTGTGCCAGCTTCCACATCTGCCCCTTTGTGCCAGCCTCCACATCTGCCACTTTGTGTCATCCTCCACATCTGACACTTTGTGCCAGCCTCCATAACTGCCCCTTTGTGCCAGCCTTCATATTTGCCTCTTAGTGCCAGTCTCCATATCTGCGCCTTAGCGCCAGCCTTCATATTTGCCTCTTAGCGCCAGCCTCTATCTCTGCCCCTTAGTGCCAGCCTCTATATCTGCCCCTTAGTGCCAGTCTCCACATCTGTCCCTTTGTGCCAGCCTCCATATTTGCCCCTTAGTGCCAGCCTCCATATCTGCCCCTTAGTGCCAGTCTTTATATTTGCCTCTTAGTGCCAGCCCCCCTATTTGCCTCTTAGTGCCAGCCTCCATATCTGCCCCATAGTGCCAGCTTCCATATCTGCCCCTTAGTGCCAGCCTCCATATCTGCTGCTTTGTGCCAGCCTCCATATCTGCCCCTTTGTGTCAGCCTCCATATCTGCCTCTTAATTCCAGCATCCATGCCAGCACATTTTTTCTTTTACCTTTCTTTCACTTACCTTTGATGTTCTCTGCCTTCCTCAGCGCAGCTCCTATACGGCTCTCCCTCTCCCCGGCGTCTGCTGTGCAGTCACGTGATCACTGGTAATATAGGGCTCCTACGGGAGCCCTGTAGGACCAAATTTCTCATAACTTGAATGGCAGTGACCGTATAACTTAGGGTCACTGTCATTCAGTAACAGGTTTGGTCCTACAGGGCTCCCGTAGGAGTCCTGTATTACCTTTACTTAGCTCTGTGAAAAGCCACAAAACTTTAAAAAAGATAAAACTTAGGAGGGATGGCTCTCCTGGAGCTTGTCTCCGGGAGAAAAGGGTACTCTCCCGGGAGTCCGGGAGATCTCCCAGGATTCCGGGAGTCTCCCGGACATTCTGGGAGAGTCGGCAACCATGGCTTAGGCCTATCTGCTATTGGGAATGGACAGTTGTAAAAATAGGGCCATTCGACAATTACCTGTTCCTAAGTTGCAATACAGTGTCTGAAATCAGCCAATCAAATTGAATCCCCTCCCAGTCTTTCCCAGTAATGCCCCTTTTATTACAGGAAATCACAGCAATGTATTGTGCTCCCTTCTGAAAAGCTACAATTGCATACTTTTTGTTCTGGGCTTGCACAGTGCAAAAATAAACCAAAAATACGTTACGCTAATAGACAGGTCCTGAGTGTAAACAACAGGCCAAAAAAAAAGAACCTCTTTGGAACCTTTTAGGAACAGACACATTAGATATGCACCTGCTTGTTGTAAATAACAACCCCTGATCTTGTCAGCAAGCTTATGTTCAAATTAAACTTTTATTATATTTTCTTAAAATAAGCAAGGTGGATGAAAGAATGAGACCAGAAGAGGGTGACAATATACAAACCATAGCTTGAAGAAAAAAAAATTGTTCTCATTGACATAAGTATATGACTTTATTGTTCAGTTGTTGGCAGAGTTTTCAGCTGTTAAACTGCATGCAGAGTAGAACACTGTGCAGGTGTGAATAAATGTGAGACTTTTCATGCAAACAAGTCAATGATTTATTAATTTTTTTTCCTAGCGCCTTGCAATAAAGGAAGAAACAGCAGAAAATCCATCAGGGAAAAAACCTCTAGCCACAAGAAGAAAGGATGTTGTCTTTGATAGATGTGCTGCATCTGTCCCCGGTGTAGAGGAATTAAAGTGTCTTTTGGTTTTTAAAGCTGTAATCCAACACAATAGCATTATACAATCCTAAGAAAAAAAATAATATTTATATATGGTCGTTATTGGTTAGTATTTAAATTAAAAAAGTTTGCCAAAAAATGTTAATACTTAATTAGGGAATCATGAGTCGTATTCACAGATCCGTTTTTTAAAAGTACGCAAAATTAGACGCACGCACGTAGCAAGGCCACACCCACCAACACCCAGGACACTCCCCTCTCCCAGCCGTGCAATCGTAGACTTACACCTCCATAGACCACACTGATCTTTAAGTGTGTACTTACGTGCACCATACGTGCGTTCATTAAATGCCTCCCCCCACCTACTTTCATGTAAATTTTCAAGTACGTATTTCTACGCTGCCCATCCGTACGTATGTCCCCAAGTGCGATTCACATGTCCGTGCCTAAAGCACTTACTTGCCTATATTCAACGTAACTTACTACACATGTGCAGTTAAAACGTACCTAAAAATACGCATGTAACTCCACGTGAAAACGGATCTGTGAATGCGGCCCTGTTTCATTTTACAACAAACATTAGAATAAATAATTAAGTTCCCTTTTTTATAATTTTCCTTTGCGTTATCTCCTTTACATTTCTGATTTTGTCTAGACTAGTGGAAGGAGACAGGTTTAATTAATCAATCAATCTGAAGACTAATAGCATATTAGTTTTATCCATGACATGTCTAGCTGAGATCTGAAAGGAGAACAGCTGGTAGAATTATTATTATTATTATTATTTTTTAGAGAGCTGAAATATGAAGAAAACAACTGTCCTGTCCATATTTCTGCTCTAAATCTTTCATAAATAGACTCAAATCACAACTTGACCTTTCTTATTGTACATGTACTGAAGCTTGACTCACAAACCCCTTAACTTGTTTTTTTTTATGTTGTAAAACCTATTTAATTTATAATACATCTTGATTTGTGGACGCTTTACAAAAGAGATTAAAATATACATCAAGTGATGTAGAGGCATCTAAGCCCACATAAAATAGATACTGTATCCTACCCCACTGAGGTAATAGGTATTATCCAAGTATCACTGGTTTGCCAGCAGGCTGCAAGATCACATGGTATTTTGAAAATAGTCTGGTGGCTTTTTATTGGCCATGCGCAAAGGAACCTGGAGGTGACAAGACCCAGATGGCCACCTGCCCCCTACAAACATCTCCCAATTTGTTATATTGCAGCCGACCAAATTTCTACTATTTCTGCATTTAGACTACTAAACCCCTCTGACTTGCAACCACAAACCGCCCTGCTCCTGGAACACGTCAAAAGTGACAAAAATGAGAACACTGGATCACGTGGATTGTGTTGTGATCACAGCGCTAGGTTACATGAGCATGCACATGTTACATGTCGTCACGCTGATTGTGGCGGCATGTAAAAAGCTAACCAGTCCCTTGGTGCCATGCTTGCAGGTATGTATCAGTATCCAGCGGTTTCCTCCTGCATACCTTCACATGTAACATAATGGCATGCACATTAGAAATGGCATTTTCCACCTTGCGGTCTCCTTCGAGTGTTTTTCCACGTCATGTTATCTCAATAGGCTCTTCAGGCTGGTTATTCTAACCCTGCTGTTATCTTTGGGTTCTGGTGTGTTGACATCTATCAGTAGTGGTGTCCAGGGGCCACAATCTGCTAGAAGTCAGCAGCCCAGCCTTCCCCACCATCAAGGGCTCAAGCAAAGACTAGTTAGACTCCGCACCCTGCTTGTTGTAACTGTTCTTTAGCCAGAGATAATGGGGCTGATCCTAGGTAACGGCAAACAGGGGAATTACATACAGTGCATTGTTTTGAAGGTTGGGCTTCCTCTCCTTTACGCATGTCGTATCTCCACCGCGAAGGTGGAGATAGACATGCTAATGAAGGGAAGGGGCGGTGGAAGCTGGCGATCGTAAAAGTTAAGATAGGAATGTGTAAGTGCAGTCCAGATTTCCTACCAACAGCGAGGAGTGAACGGGGCGTGCACTCCACGCTACGAGGATGGCCATAATGACCTCAGGCACCCGTAAGGCACACATAGGTCTGTATCTGGCCCAAAGTTTTTATAATGTAATAGGCCATACATGTGATTCATGATAGTCGTGCCCACTTTCCTTCATTTAAATGCCCCCCCACCATTTTTATTTAAATTTTCCTGTGCGTATTTTTGCGTCACATATTCATCCGTATGTACCAACATGCGATTCACATGTCCTTCCGTAACGCTCTTCTGCGCATATAGTCTACGCTTACTAAGTAAATAAAGTCACTACACAAGCGCAGTTAGTCCGATCCTAAAAATACACACGGAACTAGCCGTAAAACTAAACTCCTCAATATGGCCCAAGAACGACAGCTGACTTACACATACTGCATTGGTCACATGCTAACTACATAATTACATATCAGAATGCAGTAGGACTGTTGCATTGCTTATGGCAATCTCCAACATCGGGCCGGGACAAGGTGGCCGAGTTGAGGGCTCATGCAAATTGTACAAAAAGGACTTGCTGCATTCTATGTGAGACCCGTTAGCGTGCAGAAATTAAGGTAGGGTTCTGAATGCAGATGGTCCGTGTGTGCAAAGGGAGTGCAGGGGGAATGAACTCCCCCCACATGTACATAAGATAGGCTTGCAAATTATGTACGTTAGCTTCAAATATTGAGGCTAACGTAAGTCATCTATTCTTATGTTTGTACCCGGTCCATGGTGATTGGTTGATCATCAGCCTTAGTTTCAAAAGGATTTTTGCAGCTGATAAAGGCACATTCGAAGTAAATGATTCTTGTTTTACAAGATTTGTCATTACATTGTTTTTGAAAGATTCATTTAATGGATATGTTTGTAATGGATTGTTAAACTTCCAGTTTATAGCAAGAATTATAAGTCACTACAAGCCTCGTATTAAACCATACAACAATAAACATTTTTTTTTTTACCATCACATCGCTGAAAGGTTTATTGTGTTCAGTAACGGCTCAATTCAAACACATTGCCTTCATTTTAGATGTATTCTGTGCTCTAAGAGAAACCAGCTCTGATGAAACTTTAAAAACTGTGACATTTATTTTATAATGACATTCTGTACTTTATATGGTGGTGGCTGATATTTCACAATATTTAATATACAGAAATCAAGTAAATGGATTCACCCGTTAATTGGAGCTCTTGGGAAATAGATAAGAAGAGACATGTCATGCAGTTTGCAGGGACAAACATGAGAAGTCAGATTGTAATTATGCTTGAACAGCAGCCATAGGAAGAAAAAAATTCCATAAGTTTAAATCAATGTTGCTTGGGCTCTTGATATTAACAAACCAGATACAATCTGTTTCATTATATGTCCGACTTGTTTACTGGCTAGTAAAGCTTGTGAAGGAACCACTGGGGAAATTAAGTTTTAATTGAAATTGCTCTGTTAATAACAGGGAGACATTAACGCGTATAATGTCTTAACGATTGTGGTGCCTCTTGGAAATGGAAGTGTTAAACCATTTGCCAAGGATAAGATTTGATCAGTCTCCATTGGAGTTAGTTGGTTCTTTACTTAACTGTGATAACCACTGACAAATGTAAAGTGCCACGCTTGAGGAAGACGATCAATGGACAATAAAGGATGACCAGACCCTTTAAAAATCAATTCTAGCTCTGTGTGGTCTGTGTCATTCAATCGAGCTGATCTCCCAAGAGCATCAGTTGCAGTGAATTCCTGGTCCAACATCAATATCTGAATAGAGTCTCTGTCTTTTGTTGTTAAGTGTTCAACAATTTTGAGTCATGTTTTCTCAATCCTTAAAAAGAAAACATTAGGGGGATTATTTTTTAAGCATAATGGTCTAGATCTGGACGTCTGTCCCCGCTGTGCTCCAGCATCCCGTATGAATGAGAGGAGAACGCTATCCTCATTTGCAGGGAGATTTTCAAGCAGACCCCTAATTTAAGATTTCCAAGGTGTTCTCGATTTGAATGATCACACAGCGGAAGTCTGAAGAGTGCAGAGGATGTTATTGTACTTTTATCAAACATACTCCTTTCACTAGCATAACCAAGCGCCTCATCCTGACCCAATGTCAGAAAGTCAGCAGATCCACTTTCAGTATGGAAGTCTGAACCCGGAGAAGCCAGATCTCTAGTGGAACTACGGTCCCTTGTGAGTAGGATCATCTTCCCACCTGTGTGTTTCACCAGTACAATGGTCTTTTTAGCCAACAGTCTGCATTTTAGTAATCGGCGGAGATGCAGTAGAGTTGCAAATAGTGATCCGCCAAAAAGGTAGCCTTCCTCTTAACTTCTCCTTGAGTCCTTACCCTATTGCTCCATGCCCCGCAACCTAAGGCTGGGTTCACACTGGGTTTTTTCCAACAGATAATCCTTCCAATCACACAATCAATAGATGCTCAAAGTCTTGAAAACAGTCTGTGATCTTTTGATCTGATTTTTTGAAGCTCCTAAAATACCAAATCAAGGATGGAAAGATATCTTTTGCTTGTACACTGAGTCTATTAGGAGATATTTGGACAGTGCACACTATTAAAATATCTGGTGCAACAGTCTTTTGATTGTGTGATTGGAGTACCTCCCGGTACTGGCTGCTCGTGGTCTACGGATCATTAAGGTGGCCTGTTCAATACCTGCACCTTTGACAAAGCATCTGATAGAGTAAGGTATTCAGCATGGTGCCTGTCTGGAGTATGCTGCGTGACATGTAATAATTACTAATGAGGCACTTGGGACGGGGAAGGCGGTAAAGAGTGAGGCATTTGGGGGCAGCGGGTGACTGGTGGGGCACCTGGGGGGGACATTTTGAAGAGAGCAGTTCTGCTCCCGACCACATGTGCAGTAGCATCACAACAGTGTGGGCGCTACTGCGCATATGTATAATGGTGAGGAGCAGAATGGCTGCTTTTGTTTATTTATTTGGGATTGTAGAATTTGGGATTCATAGTGGATCAAACTAAATATTTAATTCAAGAGCGATGGGGGCCAAAGAAAGAAGGTAAACAAATGACTGCAATATACAATATTGAACATTTAAACAAATCACAATTCAGGCACTCTCCTTCAGCACAACACCTTAATTAGGTGCCTCAACCTCAGCCTATGCATAATCAACTGCCGAGTGCATTACAATTGAATGACTCCAGCTCACCACCACCTGTGCCCAATTTATCAAAATAATCAAACCTGCTTGGTTCAACAGACTGATCCCTCTGACCGGTTCTGCCACCATCAACACCTCAAAACTTCCTCACAGCTTCCAGAATCTCCCTAATAAAGAGGGTCAAACCATCATCTGACATATTGGACGATGTAAAAAATACAAAACAACTCTGGCGCTAATGAGTCAGCTATGTGGGGAAATTTATGCAACCTTCCCAACAGTCTAAACAACAAAGGGAAAAAACACAGCGAGAAATGAATAAAGATATTTTTTTTTTTAAATAAATGAAAAAATTTAAAAATTTATATATGTAAATATATGTGTATGAATGGAATCCAGATGGATGAATTTGCTAGCAGCAAACAAGTAGTTAAAATCTCAAATATTTAATCACAATAATAACATACACAAAACACAAATAAAAATTATCCACAAATTTCACAAATCAGAGTAAACTCTAAGTGTCCTTATAAATTGATAAAAGTATATGGGACTCCACAAACACTTCAAATAGTTGCACATGTGCTGATACAAGAAACTGGAATAAATTTGAAGTATTGAAGATATTAGCAGGAAT
>WWET01001769.1:258773-272910 GCA_011038615.1 Limnodynastes dumerilii | reverse complement strand
TGGTGATCTATAGACAAATGGAAGCGCCTTGGAGAGATATAAAATAGAATGATATTTATTAGTACACCTAAAAATAAATATGAAACATAAAAACCATAATAATAAAACAATAAATACAATTTTTAAAATCAATAGCAAACGATGGTTCAATGAAATTAGTTGATGTTGACGGTGCGGATCTGCCTGCACCTAACTCACTCTTATCTGTGAATCAGGTCCTTGCTCTCTTTTTTTGTTGTTACACCCAAGTCTTTATCAGTTGAAGTTCACTTTGCAGAACATCTAATTTATACATACAGTTGGGTAGAGATTAAAAAATGTATGCCCAAGACATTTAAAATTGTGTCTCTTTAGATATTTACAGTGAGACGCATCATTATATCTCCCTGTAAAATATGTTTCCATTAAAAAATGCAATGGCAATACATTATGTATAAGAACAACCATTTCAAAACGATTACCAGAAGTACTGAACTGATAACGAAACATGATATTGGTATAAATGGTTCTTCGGTTCAAAACATATCCATCAAGCCTGGGATGTCTACAGATAATTACCGAGGAGCATTGGGTGTAAAGCAAGACAGTATTCAAAACACATCATGGATGCTATACATCACTTGCAGACAGATTCATGATAGTTTGTCAGCTTAAGCATTTTAGATCCAAATGTCTGTTATGAATAATGACGCAAATCTCATGAACGAGCTGCAAATGCACAGAGGTGCAGCCGCGTGCTACAAACCAAAGATATATACAGTGGCAAGAGCAACGAGGAATGACATCTTCTGTAAACATAGAATTTGATGGTGGACTTAGCTCGTCCAGTCTTCCTTTTTTTTTTTTAAACCTATAAACCTGGGTTGCTGACTTTCTGTTTTTTTCCTCCGGGAGATCTTGGAGGTATGAAATAGATGTCAGTATTGCGACATGGCTTGATGACGTAATTTATACAGATCGCACTGAATCTCCGTCCCCTGTCCATCAATGAAACTTTCATAGTTTTTCTTGAGATGGGGTGGGAATTGAGGACACAGATTACATCATCTACTTTCAGAAGTGTCCCGGATATTTTAGTAGCCTCCCATTAGCGGTGGTACAGGTATATAGCAGAGTCTCTTCCAAAATATCCGGGACACGTCTGTGTGGAGTTTGTATGTTCTCCCTATGTCACGCACCAGAGGAGAGTAGCTGGAATCACTCACTCAGCAGGTACGGGAAAAGTGTGAGATGATAACACATGCAAACCACTCAAGGAGGAAGACTGACTGAGACCTGGCCCAGGATTGAAGCCGCTGACGCGAGCAGCAAGCCACTTCACACAGGACAGCGGGAAGACAAACAATGACAGGCAAGGGTAACGGAAAGCAAGGGTAAACACCAGGATAAATACAAAGGGTGCAAACACAATCAAAAGATTCAGCAGAGCACAACATCATTTCTCCCAGGCAAAAGCTATTTAAAGAACAGCCACCAATCAGCTGTGAGAGTCTGACACACCTCCTGCTAATGGAGCTGGAGAAAAACAGGCACTGGGAACAGACAGGGAGATTACACATTACTGGGTCTATTCCTACAGAGTGTAACATCTACTGCAGCTCTACTTTCTGTTATTTATGACAGGCGGTGGCACAGTAGTGGAGGAAAGCCTGTAGAACCTAGTGGAATGGTAGTGCAGAGGAGCGGGGGGGCATTCCTGGGTGTGGTTCAGCGGTTTAAACGGCCCTTTTATGACAGAGACATTTTTACCAACAATTTTGTGATGAGAAACCCAAAGCGAGTTTCTATTCCCTACCAGACTGAAGTTTTTGAAAATTCCCAGCATGAATCCCTAGCTTTGACAGGTGAGTATTTCCCTAACCCCAACCCTTATCCTGATCATCACCCTAACACTCCCTTCCCGCTGCCTGACCCTATATCTCCCCTTTTAAGCTCAATCCCTGCCCTGCAGCATTACCTTAAGTCTCCCTTTCTATGCTCTATCCCCTCCTCCCAGCCTAACCCTAAGATGCCCTTCCCCAAAGCCTGACCCTAAGTCTCCCCTTCTATGCTGTATCCCCTCTCTGCAGTCTAACCCTAAGTTTCCTCTTCTAAGCTCTATCTCTTCCTTGCAGCCTAACCCTAATTCTCCCTTCCTATGCTCAATTCCCTCTCCACAACCTAACCCTAGGTCTCCTCTTCTAAGCTTAATTCCCTCCCTGCAGCCTAAGTCCACTAACGGGTCGGATCTTGTGTCAGGTACCATCAGGTGTTGCAGTGGGTGCTGCAGTGGGTCCGAATGTCAGAAAGGTAATGAATTGGAAAGTTTCTGAAAGATAAATTCTGTATACTTACCCGTCCATTATAAAAACGTTGTAATTATTGACATTTTTGAAATAGAAACAGCTGTCAATTATCTGTAGCCTGGGCATATTTAGCAAATGTCATTTTCAAAGCTGTGAACGGAACCTGGAGCCCCTCTGAAGCGCATTGTCATTGCGCCAGCCCTGCAAAATCTTGTCATTTTCCTCGGTTTGGATTTAGGACCGGATTCAGAGTACCGGACATATATCATATACGTTGGTATTTTCTTGTTTTTTACTACTGCGCATGCGTCAATTCTTTACATAATCTATATCTTTTCCTTACGTAGATTGCGTATATGCGGTCTTTAAGACCACGTATATGCAATCTATGTAAAGAAAAGAAACGTAGATTACGTAAAGAATTTACGCATACGCAGTAGTAAAAAATAGGAAAATACCAACGTATATGATATATGTCCGGTACTCTTAATCCGGTTCTTAGTTCTAAAGCAGTCGGTTCCAATAGCACATCTATAGTGCATATAAAGATGTGCATACTTTTTCCAAATACAGATAAGTGAAAAATATGAAACGGCTGCTATTAAATATTTTTTGCAGCGAGTGCAGTATTTGCCTGTTGAGATTTCACAGTTGCTGGAAGAAAGTAACAAAGAAGTTTTATTAAAATTTCATTTCTGGCTAAAGCCTAATATTAGATGCATCCACTGACGTTATACATTCATGTTTACATTTCACATCTTACGACTCCATTAGGAAACACAAAACTGTCTTCTGTTTGCTTCTGCTATAGACGTTCTTTTGTATTTATACCGAATCCACTGTATCCTACATCCTGTCATTTACTTTTCAGTTTATTAACGTGCCTTAGATTGTAGGCACATAGAAGACTCCAGCCATTTGTCTAATTTACTAACTGACATCTCATCAAACTGTGACCTAACCTGCAATGAAACAGTATGACAAATGAGGATAGGTTTCACTGAGAGAAAAAATAAGCCTTACTGACTAGCACTATA
This sequence comes from Limnodynastes dumerilii, assembly GCA_011038615.1. Classification (NCBI taxonomy): domain Eukaryota; kingdom Metazoa; phylum Chordata; class Amphibia; order Anura; family Limnodynastidae; genus Limnodynastes; species Limnodynastes dumerilii. The sequence goes on along the minus strand of WWET01001769.1, from coordinate 269,588 downwards.
ACCTGTGCTCACCTGCCCCTAGTACCACCCTTAATTCGGGGATTGGCTAAACATTACACCTGACTGAACTTTCTTTCCACACTAACCACATACAAACAGGGTTGCCGACTTTTAAAAGCTTCCCTCCAGGAGATCCTAGTCATAGATGCATGCAGGGGGTGGGGCTTAACAGTATGCAAATTGTGTCATTAAGCCCCGCCCCTTGACAATTACCCCTTTCGGGGTTTCATAGGGATGGGGGTGGGGCTTATTGACAATTTGCGTCATCAAGTAGCTCCCTGTCCCTAGCAACACTAGTAGACTAGTGTTGCCAGACAGGGGGGGACTTGAGGCCGTGGTTTAATGGAAACCACGAGCCTCAAGTCACTTGCAGGAGATTTGTCGGCCCTTCCGGGATACCGGGACAACTGCCTTTATTTCGAGAGTCTCCCGGACATTCCAGGAGAGTCGGCAACTCTGTGTAAAATTCTGCTTTACAGTTATGTTTGAAGCATGGAATACCTAAGTGCTTATATTATCTCTGCCTTAAAGCCTCACTATTTCTTCTTAGTACTCTCACGCCTTCAATACTAGGCTAAAACTATTTTGTTGCTAAAGTAATACACTGTGTTTCTCACCAGCATCTTCACCTTCCTTGCAAAATGCTTTAAATAAATGTATTTATGTGTTTTCCAAGCCAATGAAACGGATGTCTTGAAGCTAAGGAAAGTATCCCCCAAAATATAGTAAGAGATGGCAATCAAGCAGCTGTTATGTAGATCAGTTTAGCGTGACTGATTAATCTCATGGTTGCCGACTCTCGGATGTCCCGGAGAGAAGCTAGCGCTAAAATGCAGGAGGCGGGGCTTAATGACGCGGGTTATGCAAATTGCGTCATTAGGCTCCGCCTCCTGGCTCATACTGACCCGTTTTTACTTGGAATAGGGGTCGGGACGGGGCTTGATGAATTGTGTCACGTCATCAAGTCCCTTCCTGTGCCTAGCAACACTAGTATACTAGTGTTGCTAGGCAGGGGGGCAGTGTGTGTAGGCAGGGGGGAGGGACTTGAGGCCGTGGTTTCAGTGAAACCACGGGCCTCAAGTCACTTGTGGGAGATTTGCTGGCTCTCCCGGGATACCGGGAGTACTGCCCGAATTTCGGGAATCTCCTGGACATTCCGGGAGAGTCGGCAACCCTGATTAATCTATAATCCTGAACGAGAATGATCATTTGCCAATAAGGATAATTCCTTTGCGTAGACCAAGCACCGAAGAGAGGGATGTAGTTGCGCCTGTGATAGCTGATTTTCAACACTGATACAGCTGAAAGCTTAATGGCAGCTGTATCAGTGCTGAACAAGTGTAAATAAGTAAGATTCCTATTGGGAACAGATACAGGTACTAATAGATCGAATGGCTCTATTTCAACAAGATGGGGAGACATGGAGACATGGTGGGAGATGGAGCAGTGGCGCACCCAGGGGGGGTTTCTGGTTGCCCAGAACCCCCCCAAGATTGAAAAATGAAAAAAATATTGAAAATAAGCAAAAAATTACGAAAATTCCAAAAGGGACGTGGCTACGCGGGTGCCATGAAAGGGGCGTGGCTTCGTGGCAATTTGATCTGGACTGACATGGAGGAAGATGGTCCTGGCCTGTGCTGCATTAGGAAAAGTAAATGGTAAAAGGAATGGTGAATGGGTCACTACAAATACAACAGTGCTTATGCACTGACACAGGCTCTGTACATTGTGTAATGTGCTTGTGCTCTACTAATGCATTGTATACTGCTATTACTATTAGATCTGTTCCTTCAATATGAAACTACTATTTTACTGTGTGAAAGAAGTAACTTATAAATCACCTATAAAAAAAAAAAATCAGAAGAGCACTTGTTACAGCCAACAACCAAAGCAATTCCTTAACGTAGAATTTTTATTATTTTAAAATCTATATTATAACGTCCTGCTTTCACAGAGAACCTTACTGGACGTCTACATGTTCTGGCAGTCAGATAGTATGACCGTGTTATCAGTATTGTCATTTTACATATGTTTTATATTTTAACAGTGCATCATATTAAGTAGCTCTTCACAATTTTACACACGTCAACCTCTGCTGCATTAAAGTCTAATTCCCTAACAAACAAACACACACATATACATATACACGCTAGGGGTAATTTTTGCCTTGTGCAGTATGACATTGTGGTCGGGTCAGGAGAAGAGCTTGGGCAGGACGCGGCGGAGTCACGTTTTCGGGCCCCGAAAGGTTTGCAGCTATGATAATATACCTCACATGTATTACACGCATTGGAAACCCCCCTTTCAAAATCCTGCGTTTACCACTGATGGAGGGTTAAGGAGGGTTAGGCAGAAGGTTAGGGTTAGGAGAAAATACTAACTGTTACCAATTGTGCAATCAAATCCTGATTACTGTCCATGATGATCCAAAACAGACAAAATATCACCGACATTGCTGCTGCATTGAAGGACACCCAGATGCCAGTGCTTAGATCCAGCTGCATTAGTGCTTAGAAAGCAATGTCTGTACTTTTATTATCTCACATGATAGCAGACTTATATTTTACATTAAAGACTGAGTCCTAATTTATTATAACCTCTATTCATTACCAGGAGAGATCTGGATCACTTAGATCCATCCTGGTAAATATTCCAACTGTGGTCGGGTCATGTCAAGAAGCCAAAAAGCATACACTCTATGGGAGGGGAGGGATGTAAATAGTTAAGTAAGGGCTGTAAGTTCTGTGAGTGTGACCCCATATGAGCAAGGGGAGTGGCCTCCACTATCCCGTACACAAGTTAGGATGCAGCGGGATCTGGAATTGGATCTAGACGGACCTTGCTAACAAGTGTGCACTCTATAGGATGACTAAGAATATTGTTGTTTCATTTTCCTTCAATTTTCATGATTTGGAAATACATTTGATTTACTTGATTTACTTTTGAATTCTGATCGCAACGCATTCCACCCTATCCTGACTTACTGTAAGTAAAATGACACTCCCACCATCTTCCAAAAGAGGGGTTGTCCACAATGCTAATGTCACCCCAAGACTAAATTATTATACATCAGAATGTGGATATTATGGTGTAAGGGCCTGATCAAGACCTACGCCGATGCGCTGTGCTTACTAAAGCACAGCGTATCGGCGTTCACTTTCCCTGACACTCCTCCTGTGCGGGCGTATGGCCCCTTCCTTGCGACGGCTGAAGGCTACCCTAACTTCAGCCGGCGTAAGGAAGGGGCAATACGCTCACACAGGAGCGTATGGCCTCTTAGCACGCCCCCCCACCCTCATTTACTTACCTCCCCCCACCCACCAGCAGTAACGTGAGCGTAGGGACGCTGGAGGACGTCCCCTCCAGCGTCCCTACGGCGCTACTATGGACGCCTGATCAACGATCGGGCGTTACCATAGTGACGCCGGGCAACATCTGCCAGGCACATGCGCATTAGAGCTACGGCCGTCGTACTAGCGACGGCGGCCGTAGCTCTGGATCAGGCCCATTGTCCCATGTGTCAGAAGTTTTAGACTTATTAGTTATTATTACTATTTTAGTTTGGCACTTTCCTTGACCCCTCTAGCGCTTGAAGCAGACACCCCCTCCTTTTGATCTTTCTCTGTGTTTTTTGGGGTATGAGACTACCCCAGGGTGTGTTTTCAGCAGCTTGAGGTTTGCGCTGATTCCTACTCCTTTCCTTTCCATAGTTACGTTGAGGTGACCTTAGGTCACAAAACATCTTTGTACAGTGTGCGACGCGAGGGAGAGAGCCAGATGCACAGCTGCGGGGAAAGCCTGACAAAGACGCAGGGACCGCCGGAGGGACAGCAGAAGGAAAGGAGGGAAAGGCAGAAGACATCAAAGGTAAAAATAAATGTAATAGTGTTTGTTCACAAATATTTAAATAAATTAAAGTTCTAAATAAACCTTCAGAAACTATACCCAAATAATGGCAACTTTACAAAGTTAAAGTCTTGCACAAAATGAGAAATCAGCATAAGATTAACGAGCTCACCATAAGAAAAATGAGCTTTTATTTATTTAATTTATAAACACACATCGATTGATTAGAAACACAGAGCAGGTGAGGCCTGAACTAAATAAAAGAAGATGCATGGCCTCTCAGCAAACACTGCGATTCAGCCGAGGGCTACCTTAACCTTTCCCATGCGTATGTTAGTTTCCGCAAGGCACTCTTACTTGTGTGCTGCTTATTTGCATTAAGAATTTAGGGATTTGGGGTAAATAGGGACACCCCAAAAGACAGCGCTAAAATCAATTGAAGAGAGAGAGAACGATATATTTAAGTAAGCAGCTGGTAGGTTTGAGGTTACAAGTGTCCTCAATTTTGTAGAAAGAGAGAGGGATGTTGGATATAAATCTATAAATTATATCCGTTGCCAGCGCTAGACTTTAGGTATTTGGTTGCTATTATTAGCTATAAAATCTAATTAAACAGGATGGCTGAAAATAGAAATTGATGGATACAAAAATACCATTTATTGTTACAAATTTTAAAAAGATATTATTCTAATCGGAAAGTATAGATATATGAACAGTGAATTAACAAATATAAAAATAAATATAAAAATAAATGAATATAACAATAAAAATATGCAACATCAATGAATAGGATATACTGTAGAAAAACCTTGAAAAAATAAATAAATAAACCAATAACATTAAAAAGTCTGTGCAAAGTCAAAAATTATGTATATTAATCTGACATCCTCTGATGTCTTGATAATGCAATGAAAAAGCCTCTTCTAATATTTGATGATGTTGAAAGTGATGAGCACTACTGAAAGTTATTAAATCCAATAATGGAAGGACTAGTACAAACAGCGCTGTTTAAAAATCCAATTCAATGACATGAAAGGAGAAAATCGAGAGATACAGTTTCCAGTATAATTACCGCTCCAAAGTTCTGTTTGCCGTATGCTTTAAGCTGTGTCTCAGTGCAGTCCCGGTCAACGCTGCCTCCCTCCACGGGGAGCAGTGGTCCTGGGTCTGTCTTGGGGAGATCGATGTGATGCTTCGGCTTCGGTTTCCAAGTATGGATGCGGTTCAAAATTTAGAATAATCATGTATGACCATATGCACAGACCCTCCAACATGACCCATTCCACAAGGGTCTGTGGAACACAGTTTAAAACATACGGCAAACAGAACTTTGGATCGGTAATCATACTGGAAACTGTATCTTTCGATTTTCTCCTTTCTCCTTTTAATAACTTTCAGTAGTGCTCATCACTTTCAACATCATCAAATATTAGAAGAGGCTTTTTCATTGCATTATCAAGACATCAGAGGATGTCAGATTAATATACATAATTTTTGACTTTGCACAGACTTTTTAATGTTATTGGTATTTATTTTTTCAAGGTTTTTCTACAGTATATCCTATTCATTGATGTTGCATATTTTTATTGTTATATTCATTTATTTTTATATTTATTTTTATATTTGTTAATTCACTGTTCATATATCTATACTTTCCGATTAGAATAATATCTTTTTAAAATTTGTAACAATAAATGGTATTTTTGTATCCATCAATTTCTATTGTCAGCCATCCTGTTTAATTAGATTTTATAGCTAATAATAGCAACCAAATACCTAAAGTCTAGCGCTGGTAACGGATATAATTTATAGATTTATATCCAACATCCCTCTCTCTTATTTGCATTAAGAGTCTTGCCCCTCTAGCCACACATGTGGGATTCATCACGTGCCGATGTGTGCATCAGTCCTAAGTCACACATCCATGTCTGTGAATCATTCGGTCATGGTTTACGTGCGTATATTTGGGTTCTGGGCATGCACAGTTTAACTGATCATAAAAATACGCACAGAGATTCTACACTTAAGTAAAATAACTTGTGTATAAATAAATATCAAACTATGGAGTGACCTTTATTTGGCCAGGATCTGTTTTTATTCTATGGTACTACCTGTCAGGTTATGGATCCTATTGTAAATGGGTTAGGATATTGGGAAGGTCATAAGAGCCAGATCTCTGAGGAAAAGTTTGTCCAGAAACAGACCTGTCACTTTTCACAAGGGCAGGGGCTGTTGGAGAGGACCATATTTTGCCTTTAAAAATGTAGCCCAGATACATAACTTTGTTCACTTCATGGGACTATCAAAACAAAAGAGTTGTCCCCTATTTCTGGTCTGTCCCAACCCGGAAGGTTTTTTTGCGTAAGTGCTTTCTGTATTTTCACCTTTTTATTTTATATGAAACCATTTTGCATGTTGTATATCTGTTTTGTTATTCTTTTGTAAAGAAGCATTGGGATTCTTATCATATTACATATCAATTAATAAACGTATGTCTCTGTGTTCATACGGATTCACATGTCAGACTATCTTGGTTATTAACGCTACTTAATGGAAACAGAAGAGATCCTTCTGAGTGTAGAATCATTTTCATAAGTAGCATAATGGTGTTAGATTTGTGTAAAGCAGAACCTAAGACCTCCTGTGAATAGTCTTGGTGGTGGCAGCTCGTTAGTAATAAGTCATATTTGGGGTGGATAAGTGACATTAGTCCTTGCAGAACAGACCAGGTTGCTGTTGTACTTAACCCCTTGTGTCCCAGATTAGGCATAACGGCCTCAGGTGAGGTCAGGGTCGTGACACACTAACTGAGTTAGACATTTGCTGCAGGTAACTAATAGTTTTTAAAACAGGTCTTCAAAAAAATCTAAATTGAATAAAGGTAAATGGGTGTATCTGGCTAAAATGCCAGAGCAGAAAGCATATGGAAATGAATACATGATCTGTCAAATCCATTTTTATTGTAAATTAGAATAGCTATGAAAGCAATTACTGAACTTTAATTATTATTATATGGTGTATGTAATATTAATGTCTATAATGTACTGGATCATTGAGAAATAATAGCTTTAGACCAATGTGTGAATCAGCGCTCATAATAGTAGGTGAAAGAATAAACAGAACCCATTCATTAAGTAAAATTCATTGATTGGTCTTCCATTATTGTCAGCTCTGCACAATACTGTATAGAAATTAACTCCTATGTGAGCAATGAGGAGGGGATATCATTTGTTAAACATTGAATTGAAGGGCATAGTTTTCAGTGACAATTATATACAAGTGAAAATAAATGGTCAATTTTTATACAAGTTAAATTAATTGCTCATTTTAAAGTTCAGGTATAAGGAGACCATTGTTTTGTTTAAAAAAAACAAACTTCTTGTTTTAGTTCTTTTTTTTTATTTATTTATTTATTTTAAAGGGAAAAAACAAGTAAAAACCATAGAGTTGGAAATTGTTTTTTTTTATCTCCTACTTGACTATTGGATATCATTATAATTTATTTAAAGAACTTAACAGCCAAAGCTGTCATTATACAACACATCGGAAAGCCAACATAATGTAATACTGACTCTTTAGTCTGCTTAAGTGCTGCTGCCTAGCAACTTTAGGCTCAGCACTCAGGTTACTACACAGGTGCAACAAGTCTAATCAGCACATACTCTAGATCAGTGTCCCCCTTTCTTTTCCAGAGTATTAGGTTTACTTGGTCGTGTTGTACTGCTCCAGCATTCTTTATCTTTTCCAGTATTTCTCCTCATGCCATTCTGCTCTCTGTAAGTCATGTCCAGCACTCGATTCCTTGTCCGCCATTGTCTGGTTCTAGTCTCACTGTGCTCCATCCTCTGGTTCATTCATCATTGTCCGGTTTCTCTACTGACCCCAGGGCTTATAACGGTGGCCATGGACCATCCCCACCATCAGAGGATCCGATGAACACCGGATCCTAGTTTAAACTCCGTTTCCAGGTGTTCAGACCAAATCACCATTAGGGGTCGTGGTTGTTTCCTCATGGTTCTGACACACCCTGATTTGCTTGCTGACCTCCATAAGCACTTGGGGCCTGATCCAGACCTATGTCTAAGCACTGTGCATACTAACGCACAGTGTAACAACTATACACTCCCCCTGCCCTGCTGTAGTCACACTGTGTTACGCCACCTGCAGCCTACCCTAACTTTGGCCAGCGTAACTACGCCAGGACGTAACAACGACCTGACCATAAACTCAAAACTCTGCCCTTCCTGTCTAATTATCATGCCTCCCCTCGCCTACCTTCCCTAACTGTTGCGTAATTACGGTGATCGTAATTTCGGCACGCCCCTTCCACTGTGAATACGCAACAGTTAGGGAAGCTCGATTCTCAGGTAGGAAATGCCCTAGTTATGAGCCAAAACATCTGCCGGGCGCATGCACAGATTGGAAAAACAGCTGATCTTACGCTTACGCCCACCGCAAAAAGGCTAGCAGGTGTTACTCTGGATCAAGCCCTTGGAGACTGTCAGGCTTCAGTTTGCCTATGATTTGCTAAATAGGAGCTCCTAGTTATATTTTAAGCAACTCAAACTATATTCCTCAAAATTTTTGGTAAATGCAATCTCCTCAAGGAGAGTTGATCTGTACCAACATTGTAGACTGAGTTATTCATCCGTAAAACATGACAGAGTAAGGGAAAATAACTTGGCCACCCAATAGACATTGACAACTTGGAGACATTCAGGGAAAATAAATCTTAAGAGTATATGATAGCACTGAAAAATTGTGTCCTCAGGACATGAATTGATAATTATAGAAGATGCCAGTAAAATGGAGACCAAGATATAACTAAAAGGCAGTCAGTGACTAGAAAATGTTACACTCACTTAAAAAAATGTATCATAGCATTGAGGCCAACAGAGATATGGAATCAAATGAACTTACCTGTCTTTATCTGCAGGGCACGGCAGAGGACCACAACATGAAGGTTCTCAGCGGAACAAGCCCCTGCTTTATTGTGGAGGTCCTAGATAGCCATATAACAGATAAATGAATTCTAAATTTAAAATGACTGAAGAACTGAAAGAGAATTTCCAGAAGGAAACGTGGAATTAAACTGTTTTTGGGGTGTAGATCTCCAGTAATGGCTCTGTTTTTCGAATGGGCCGTTTTCTCCCAGGCAGTTTCAAAGTTGCTGGGATAGCGATTGCTTATGCCTCAATAAACATGGTGCTCCGAAAGGTGAGTGTTAAAGCTAACTCCAACACTTCCAATAATTCTGACCCTAACCCTACCCTTCTATTACCCTAACCCTCCCTTCCTTAACCCTCTCCTTTCTCCGCAGCCTGACCCTAAGCCTCCCTTCCCCATAGCCTGACCCTAACAGTGTAACCCTGGAGAGGTTACTCACCTTTCCGGTGGTCCAGTGAAGTGTCGTGTTGGCTGACCCTATTTCTCGATACCATCATTCTATGCGGGGACTCCCACCGCTGTTTTTGGCAAGAAGAACCTATTTCTGTAATTGTAGAGACTTCCAAACACATTTTTGCAGGAACACGAATTCAAACACTATCCTGTAGCTCAGTGGAAATGACTACATTTACATAAGAAGAAAATGGTGATCAGCAGATATAGTAAGTAACCAGAGCTGATATAAGATGGAGATATAGAAGGAATAGATCAGGAACAACATTGAAGTTTTATTGAACACGGCTTAAATAAACAGGATGATAACTTTTCTGTTCTGAATGGAAAGCTCTGATAATAGATGCTATGCTGACCTTATAGATGTCTGCAAGAAAGAGGATTACAAGGTTACTTAATTAATATAATGTAAAAAAAAATTATTGGATCCAGAGATTCTGACATCATTTGAGCAAACATTCTGCAGTTAAAGTACAGGAAATATATGAATAATCATTAATTCTCTTTGGTTGAACATGGTTTCATGGACACCACATTTGCAAGCAAGGCAGGACAATAAAGCCTACTATGCACCATCTACTTCAATTGATTAATCTTTTCTGTAGGTCATTAGTGCATCTCCCAGGCTCAGAATGTCATCTCTTTCAAGGACAGCAAGCTCATTGATAAAAGAAATGCATGTTTTATGATTTAGCCTACAAAGTGTTGAAAGGACTATCTTGGGAAATAAGTCATCCCATTCAATCTATTCACAATAGTGTTTGATAACTAAGGAATGGATTGACTGGATAGCTTTGTGACACTATGCCAAGATTATGCTTACACAATCTCCCGAAAAATCATCATTATCTTATAGTACAGAAATGCATTCATGCTTTTAATGGAACTCATCACTGCTTTGATAGGCAAGTAATTTAGTTGGGTTTTTTTTGCGCATTTGTGCTAATTACCTAAATAATGTAGATAAGATTAATGACACTAATGATTAATGATATTTCACAAAATGACATGTATACGTTATGTAACTATTTATCTCTTTATGTCCATCCTGCTTTAGTATGTCTTTGTGGAAAGAAATATATTTAAATATATTTTTTTCACACCCATTTTCAAGTAAGCGAGAGAGGGTAAATAATTTGTAGGCTTTAAGGAGTACCTCCTGAGGGAGTGTCGGTCCCCATTGCAAACAGCCCTATTTCGATAGGCCCGTTCACTCTCAGCCAGTTCCGAACTGGCTGGGATATTGATTGCTTATGCCTCGGTGAGGCATAGCAATAAATCTCCGAAGCACCGAACACAGTGGTCCGAAAGGTAAGCAACTCCACTCCCTCACCCTAAGTCCCCACCCCCACAGCCTAGCCCTAAGTCTCCTGAGAGACTCGCATACTCACCCATTCATGAAAAAAAAATTCTGCAATGGCTCTCATTCAAAATAGGGACAGCCAAAAAGCAACTTTTGGCTGTCCCTATTTTAGAATGTGATACATTGCAGCGGGACTCACAGTGCTCCTGAGGTAAGTTAGCCCTCAATTGAAAAAAAAAACAAAAAAAATTATATATATATATATA